>PVJO010002003.1:0-154864 GCA_004026905.1 Hystrix cristata | reverse complement strand
AAATTTTTATCAAGTTTATCATTTGCCGGATGTGACAGTATTCTATTTGGTCTATGTGAATATCAAGTAAATACAATATAAATCATCTTATTTCTCTGCAACTCCAAACTAAACATCCTATTTTTTTCTTTCTTTTTTTCTCCAGTACTTTAAATATTTCTTTTTGTTTGCAAAAATGATATATCCTATTAGTGAGTCTTAGTTCCTCCCTAACAACCATTTTTTAGCCTCCTATAGGCATATAGAACTCTTGGTGAGGGGAGTGGTACAGAATCTGCTTTTGTACTATTCTCTGAAGCACAAGAATAATGCCAGTGGATATGCTAGCTTCCAAAGGACTTACATTAGTTGGGCAATAATGCCATAATTTCTATTGGTAAGTCATGAATTTCTTGCTAGATCACTTATACTTTTGAATCAAAAATACTTTACCCATTTTATATCTCTTTGTATTAGGAGAAGAGAGTTTCTGTGTAAAAGAAACTGATAAGCACTTTACGCACATTAGTCCTCACTAGATCTTCCTACCTGTGTATCATTCTCTTTCATGGGCACTCAAGCTTATGTTTATATTCCCTCTCCACTCAAAATTGAGGTTGTCAAAAGTGGAAAATATATAGTTCTAAAAATGTTATCTCTGAGCTGGGTATGGTGGTATACACCTGTAATCCTAGCACTCTGGGGAGGCTGAGGTAGGAGGGTCACAAGTTTGAGCCTGGGCAGTTTAACAACTTAGTAGTACCCTGTATCAAAATTTTATTTTGTTTTACTTTATTTTTTAAGACAGGGTTTCACTATGTAGTACAAGCTGGCCTTGAACTCACTATGCAGCCCAGGCTGGCCTCAAATTTATGGCGATCCACCTGCCTCAGCCTCCCAAGTGCTGGGATTACAGGTGCACCACTTCACCCACCAGTGTCTCAAAATTTAAAAAAAATACATTTCAGCTGTAAACACATGATACTGTTCATCAAAATTATTTTTTCAAAACATACAGTAATTTTTCAGATGTGGATATAATTCAACATATTTTAAAGATGAGGAAATGAGAATCAGCAGGATAGGAAACTTTAAGCTCACCAACTGAGAAGTGGCAGATCTAGGATTCAACCCAAGTCTTACTGATTCCAATTTGACTTTGAACATGTGACCTCAGATGGATAGAATATAATTGTTGTGTTTTCATTTAACTGATGAAAAAACAATTGTAACAGGGGAGATTATTTTTCTCGAAGTCATCTTTGTTAAATCAGTAGTTCCCAACAGTGGCAGCACTTTAAAATAATATAGGAACCATTAAAAAATATTAATACTTGGTCCTGCTCCTAGAGAGTCCAGTTTTAAAAGTATTTGATAACTCATGCATCCAAGACTGAGAGGCATCACCTTGTACTCATGCATCTGTATGACGCCAGTGGAGATTAAACATGTAAGAATCATCTGGGGAGCTTGTCAAAAACATTCCTTTGAGCCCCACCTCCACTACATTCCAGCATTTTCAGTCAACAGTGTTCACTACCATATGTGGTAAATTTCTCTTGCTAAAAAGAAGCTAGTCTTAGCTTATGAGCAGGTGTTTCTCTACTGCAGGCACCAGATTTCAGTATCTTGGCTTATTCCTAAGCAGATGAGCATAAGCTTAGCTGGAGTCAGAAATCCACATGAGCATTATTTTCTCTCAACAGGATTTAAACCAGTTGTATATATATTTGAATTTCTGTTGCTTTTTTTAATACTATTTTTGCACATGTATTAGACTCTGGCAACGAGTAACTCGAGCCATAAATGCCAAAGACCAAACTGAAGCTACTCAAGAGAAATACGTTTTAGAAGAAGCTCAAAGACAAGCTGCCAGAGATCGGAAAACAAAAAATGAAGAGTGGACTTGCAAGTTATTTGAACTAGATCCGCTCACAGGAGAATGGCATTACAAGTTTTCAGAGTAAGTAGTTAAAAAGCTTATTTCAAATAATATATTAGCATCATTGCTGGCCTTCATTTCTAGGCTGTTAGTTACCATATACATTAGTGTGAAATTTTAATCTTGATGTTCCATTTGACCCTGTGATAGCCTATGAAATAAGGATCAGAAGATGAAATACATGCAAATCTTAATATTGGAACTGTGTTTATTAATGAAAATCTGTTTATTAGAATAGAAACTTTTAAAATCCTTCAGTCATTAAACAAGTATTGTTTGTTTGTTTGTTTGTTACATTTATTTAGTACTCGACCATGGGACCCACTTAATGATATGATACAGTTTGAAAAAGATGGTGTTATCCAGACCAAAGTGAAACATCGCACTCCAATGGTATGTAATAATGAAGTAACTAGATCTCCTAGGCATATACATTTGTTAAATCTTTAATATCTGTAGCAATCAATATTTAAAATACAGTTTCAAACTATTCACTTTTTAGGTAAGCAGAATGGCAGAGTAGGCAGCTCCAAACTCTTGTCACGCCAAAGAAATAGCAAAAACAAGCAAAAACTATGAAAACAAAATTCACTCAAACTGTGGAAAACAGTAAAGGACTGCTAAAAGGGTGCTGTAAAAACAGCAGGAGAGCCGGGCATTGTGGTTCATGCCTGTAATCCCAGTATTCTAGTGTCTGTGGCAAGGAGGGTCCCTGCAAGTTCAAGGCCAGCCTGAACTGCACCGCAAGACCCTGTCTCAAAAACAAAAAACAAGCAATAGGAAAGTGTTAATTTTACTTGCTCTTGCCCACCGCTCCCAATACGGCTTTAATCTTGTAGGATTCCTGCATGGCCAGTGTGAGTTCCTGGTTCCAAAGAGAGCCACAGCAGACCATACTTACGAATTATGTATACAGTGTTCTAATCTGTCAGGGTACTTAACACCTAAAGGCCTCATGTTAGTCACTCATCTCTGAGAATATCAGTTAAGAAAAATTGTACAAGGAACCAAAAAAAATTTTTTTTCTGTACTGGAGATTGAGCCTAGGATCTCATACATGCTGAGCCAGCACTGCACCAGTGAGCCATATCCTTAGCTCTTTTTCTTAACCTTTGTTTTGAGAGAGGGTATCTCTAGGTTTCCCTGTCTGGCCTTCCAGTCCCTCCAGCCTCAGGCTCCCAAGTAGCTGGAATTAGGCATGCATTACTGAGCCTGACTGCAAATGTATTCCAGAGCTGAAAAATACAATAACAAATGAAAAATTCACTAAAGAAATTCAGCAACAAATTAGAGCAAGCACAAGACAGAATCAGCAAATAAAGAGGTAAAACAATTGAAATTATCTAATCCGAGGAGCAGAAAGAGAAATGAATGAAGAAAAATGAACAGAGCCTAAAGGAGCTGTAGTACACTGTCAGGTGGGTCATCATATGTATTGAGTCCACAAGGAGAACAGAGATGGAAATGGGTAAACATCTGAGGAAAGAAGTCCCCCAAATTCACAAATATAATGAACGATATGACGATAATACAAAAATCTTAACAATCTCTAAGTAGGATAACCTCAGAGACCCACACAAAGACAAATTGTCTAAAGTCAAAGAGAGAAGAGTAAAGCAGTAAAAGGGAAGCAACTCATTACATACCCTTATTAACACATAACATGATTTTACATGTAAGAAAGTCCCAAACAAGCCACAAGAAAGCTACTATAGCTAACGAATAAATTCGGCAAAGTTGTAGGGTATAAATAAGATCAACACAAAAGCCGGCCGGGTGCAGTGGCACACACCTGTAATCACAGCTACTCAGGAGGCTGAGGCAAGAGGGTCAAAAGTTCAAGGGCAGCCTGTGGGCAACTCAGTGAGACCCTGTCTCAAAATTTTAAAAAAGGGAGGGTGGAGGACTGAAGATGTAGCTCCATTATACAATATTTATTCTATATATAGCATAATGATTTGAAATAAAAATTTTTGTAAATTGCATTTATTCTTTTAACAACCTAAGGTGATAGAGACATGAGACATCTATTTCTTCCTAAAGATATACTTTACTAATAACAATGAGTCTTTATAAATCTCTTTTTATATTGTTGACTTCTTTTCTGATTTTGAGTAAGTTTTTCACTAGTCCCCATGAATCTCCAATTTAAATCTGCTTTAAAAATACAGATTTAGGCTGGGGATTTAGCTCAGTGGTTAGAGTGCTTGCCTAGCAAGCACAAGGCCCTGAGTTCAATCCCTGGCACCACAAAAAAAAAAAAAAACAAAAAAACAAAAAAAACTGATTTATACTTTGTGTGTTAAGATTTTAAGACCTCAGCATTTCAAGATGTATAAGCTAAATCCAGAATCTACCCATTTCTTACAGTAATGTAAAATTTTTATATTAAGTACATTTATAAGATTTTACAAAATTATTCCAAGCAACAATTAGGGATAATTCTGTTAAAATGGTGAACAGGTAAGAACAGAGTTAAAGGTTCATGACTCGTGGTTTTCTGTATTTCTAAGTAGCATGTATATTATCTTGCCCTTCTAAGTCTAGTTTCTTCTCTTGCACCTTTAGGGCTGATGGCTAGAATTACAAACGTATTAACATGATAGAGTCTAAAATTTATTCTAAGGAAAATTTAGTCCTACTTGATGATTTGATGTACTTTTGTATCTTGGGTATACAATTACATGTGTATGCTTTCAGTAAGTTTACATATGCTCTATAAAATATCAGTATCATTTCTATTTATTTTAATATGCTTTCTGTATTACCCAGCTATTATTTAACATGATCAAAATTTTATTAGAAATGCAACATCGTTCAGTGGGAATGTTTTAACATTGGGAACAACATAAATATGATTTTAAAACACTATTATTTAGTATTCTAGTGGAGATATTATGTGGTGCACTTATAGCGGTTGACTAGATATATATTAACAAAATCTTAACACACAAAATATAAATCAGTTTTTTTGTGTGTGTGTGTTTAAAAATGTCTCCAGGCAGGGTATAGTGGCACATGCCTATAATGCCAGCACTCCGGAAGCTGAGGCAGGAGGATCACCCTGAGTTCAGGGCCAGCCTGGATTACATAGTGAGTTCAAGGCCATCTTGAACTGCACAAGACCCTGTCTCCAAAAAAAAAAAAAAAAAAAAAATATATATATATATATATATATACACACACACACACACACACATATTTTATGATATTACAAACTAACTGTCTTAGTTACTTTTCTCTCGTTGCTGAGACAAAAATACCAGACATCCAAAGTTAGGGGAAGAAAGGTTTATTTGGCTTACAGTTCATAGAGGTTTCAGTCCACAATCAGCTGGATCCGAGGCAGAGTGGCATGGCAGACAGGCAGAAGGCAGCCAGGTAAGCAAGGAATGCAAGCAAAGGGACCTAACCAGCTTCTTCCTGTGCCTTATCCAGGCTGCCTGGCTTTAGGGTGGGCAGTACTCCCACCTTTAATTCTAATACCCTTAATCCTAGTGTCACATCCTTGATCCCAGCAGAACCATGCCAAACCAATCAGTGGACTAATTTAGTAATCACACACTCTAGATCCAGCTATTTCTTACCACATGAGGCTTTGGGGGACCATCTAGACACAAAGCATAACACTAACAACCTACTTTATGAATGAGATGGGTGGATAGGGGTCAGAAGTGAAAGGGAACTTTATGTATTTTATATTTTACATTTCAGTGTTTGAGCCACAAAATTTCCTATTAAAATCAAGTGACATAATTTGATTGTATAAGTGCAACATATTTGTTAAATTTTCATTAGACTTGCCTTTATTTCGGAATATCATACCCATGAACAGTTTTGATGTTTGTACAACAGTGGTCTTTAATTACAAATTACAGTGCAGTCCTACATAATAGCATGATATTTTTTTCAGGTTAGTGTCCCAAAAATGAAACATAAGCCAACCAGGCAACAGAAGAAAGTGACTAAAGGCTATTCCTCACCAGAACCTGATATCCAGGACTCATCTGGAAGTGAAGGTAAAAATATTTATTGCACACTATCCACTATATTAAATGGTTTTTCAGATTAACTCAAGATGGTAATGTAAGAGTTTCAGTGGGAGCCAGGGATAGGATTTAAGAGCTATTCTAGGTTGCAGATGAGTTGTAAGAACAAGCCACAGGTAAAGGCGTGAGAGAAGAAAAAAGGGAGACATACAATAAGAACCGCACTGTAGGAGTAACCCGTAGGCCTTGTTAGCCTCTGAAAAATTGTTGTTTGTTACATAGAATGAATTCAGGAAGCAGTTTTTTGAGCTTTGAACTCAATTTCATGCTCCAAAAAAAAGTTTCTCATTCCTGGAGTAAATTAATAGTGTTTGGAAATCACACGCAAGTAAAAATAGAGCATATAAAAGATGGACTATAAGATTAAATAATGTGGGGCTGGGAACTTAACTCAGTGGTTAGAGTACTTGCCTAGTAAGCACAAGGCCCTGAGTTCAATCCCCAGCACCAAAAAAAAAAAAAAAAAAAAGATAATGTGATATTCTTGTCCAAGTTAGATAATATGTAAACTGTCTTCTACATTGAGATATACAGAAGAAAGAATTAAAACATTGTTTATTAAGATATATTTTAGATATAATGGGAGAATAGATATTATGGGAAAATGATTTACATTAAGCCTGGGGATCATATTTTTACCTACAGAGATAACACTTGAGGTGAATAAACAGGAAGTGCCAGAAAATTAAGTAATATGTGAGAATTTAAGAGAAAATGAGCTCATTTCAATTTGAGGACAGCTTCTTACAAGAACCTTGATGAATTATTAGGATTTCAGCTACCTAAACTTGGGGCATGGGATTGGGGCAATACTGGAATAGTAAAGGAATAAAACGAATAAAGGTTTTAAGCAGGTACCAGTATGCTTAAAGGGAATATTAATTATATAGCATCACCATTCACATTTTACAACCCAGGAAGCTGACACACAGGCTAACCTGTCCAAGGCCATACACCCCGTAAGGACTATCTGCATATACATTATGTATTTGTTCCTTAGATGTTTGCTTCCTTAACTGACCATCTTATCCACACTGCTGTACTACCTACGATGTGTCAGCTGGCATTTGTTGAGTAATTAACATGTTCAAAGACTCTTAAACACGCTTCATAACAACTATGTGAAATTTTGGTATTCCTATTTTTTAGATGAGAAAGCTGAGACTTAGAGATTAAGTAAGATCTGAACAAAAAATGGAAAGGAAGGAATGGGTATGAAAGGAGATTTGAAAAAAACCTATGCAGCTTGCCAGTTGGCAGTAGAAATACAGAAGTATTATCAAAACTGGCTGAAGAAATTTAAAGTTTGGATGACTAGGGGAGTGACAGTAACATTAACAATTAAAAAATAGAAAAGGGGATTAGGGATTTAGCTCAAGTGGGAAGTCCCTGAGTTCGATCCCCGCCACCCAAAAAAAGTGGGGGGAGGACTTAAAAAGCTGACTTCTACACATCTAAGGGACAGAAGAGAGTAATATCTTCCCAAAATTAATACATATTTTAATGAATTATTTTTGCCTTTTCCAATGAATTAACTGGTGCTATCCAAAATTTAATTTATACTGACTTTAAATATGTTTATAGCGTTCTACTTTTTAAGTGGTATGTTTGAGATTTTGAAGTTGCAGAATGCTAATTTTGTTATGTTAATCTCTGCGGCACAAAAACTAATGCCTGGGAAAATTTTTATTACACAAGAATCATTCACTTTAGATTGTGTTTATGATTGTAACTTACATTCTAAATGCCTTTTAGCTCAATCTGTAAAACCAAGTACACGAAGAAAGAAAGGGATAGAACTGGGAGACATTCAAAGTTCCATCGAATCTATAAAACAAACACAGGAAGAAATTAAAAGGTAATGTATACTGACAGTGACTAGTCACTTTGGTCTAAAAGATTATAGAACCTGTTATGCAGGAAATCCTATACAAACTTCACTGGGTTTTTTTGTTTTGTTTTGTTTTTTGTTTTTTCTAAATTTCTAAACTACCCAGGTTGGGCTTGAATTTGTTGTCTTCCTACCTCAGCCTCCCAGAGTGCTGGGATTACAGGCATGTACCACCATGTCTGACCAAATTTTACATTTTTATAACATTGCTAGTCTATTATCTGATGTCTGAAAATTATGAAATTTATCTGAAATTCTGAAATGTCTGAAATTGTGAAATACTGAATGAGAAAGGGGAGCATACTAGGGTAGCTGGATTGAGTGTGGAGGTCGGGGTGTTTCTGAGGAAGTCAAAGACTTGCTTCTACATTCTCCTTTGTACATGGCTAATATTCACCTGGAATGTACCAGTTGTTAAAATACTGAAACACTTCCCTGAGACCTTTGAGTGCTCTTAGCATCCCAGACACTTCCTTACAGCTGACTCCCTGGTCCAGCAACTAAATGATGTTAGTACTGAGGTTCTTTGGAAGAGGAGTCCTAATCCTATTCTATGGCTAAGGCAAGGTTGCTGTCGGGCTGGGGATTTAGCTCAGTGGTTAGAGTGCTTGCCTAGCAAGCACAAGGCCCTGAGTTCTGTCCCCAGCATCAAAAAAAAAAAAAAAAAAAAAACAGATTGGTTGCTGCCCATGCTGTATCAGTTTTTAAAATGTTTAAATTAACCTGCCTACTTTTATATATTCAGCACTCAGTACTAAATGTATGTTCTAGATTTTTTTTTTTAATTCTCTGTTCTTAAAAACCTATAGTTTACATTCAGGTACTATTTTCATCTATAGGCTCATCTGCTATCCTCTGTACCTATTCCATGCTATCATCCTATGAAACTGCATGCATCTGCCAGAATATATTGCTCTCTCTCTTTGATCTTTGCCCCCTCTGAATCCATTTCTTAAGAATGCCCTTCTTATCACCTTGCCCATCAAGAAAATTCTTTGTCCTTCAGAAGTAAATTCAGGCTGGGGTTTAGCTCACTGGTTAGAGTGCTTGCCTTGCAACAACAAGGGCCTGAGTTCGATTTCTGGCACCAAAAAAAAAAAAAAAGAAGAAGTAAATTCAAATGACATTCTTTGGGCTAACATTTCTAATCACTCACCCCACCCTGTACAATTACTTAATCCCTCAATCCCACTTGCAAAGCTCCCTTTGCATGCTTCCTTTGAGCTCTCGCTGCACTCCAGAGTTGTGTCTGTCTACCCTGTACTACCAGCTCATTTAGAGCACAGAGCATATTTTAAGCATCTTGGCTGTCATCAGTGTTTAAGTTTCCTAGTTTAATTATATTTGTAAATTAATTAACTCACTTGAGTGGTTTGCCTTTCTTTCTCTTTTCCTTTTGTAGTACTGGGGACCAAACCCAGGGCCTTCACACTGAACTACATTCCCAGCTTTTTTTTATTTTTTATTTTGAGACTTGTTCTTGCTAAGTCGCTAATTTGCCCAGGCTAGGCTTATTTTTTCCCTGGCTATCTTACTCCCACCCCATCTTCCCAAAGTAAAATTAAAGAACTTTAGTGAGCCAACTAAGAAGCAAAATTTCTGTTTTAAAACCACCGTTGTAACAGAGAAGATGTTATGTTTGTGTCATCAAAACTTAACTGTGTTTGATGCATATCTTTATGTATGTTACAATTTGGAATTCAGACTTAGACAAAGCCTAATAAAGGCTGCCGGTAGCATAATCAGGTCCTTGGTTGTGTAGTAATTCATTGAACTAGTTACTTTAGATAATATAATTAAATGCTTGTGACTGTATCGAACTGTGAGTTTTGTACTAACATTTATGGAAAATCATCATAAAATTTATTGTTGCTTATTTATTATAGAAACATTATGGCTCTTCGAAATCATTTAATTTCAAGCACACCTGCCACGGATTATTTTCTGCAACAAAAAGACTACTTCATCATTTTCCTCCTGATTTTACTTCAAGTCACAATAAACTTCATGTTTAAGTAGGAGTTCTCCGCGGTTGAATCAGTAAAATGGAAAGATCAGATTTGGCCTGGGACCAATGTTCAAGACAGTTTGGTCTTACTAAAATATCACAATATTTCTAAAACAAAAAAATCTAGATGATCAATGTAGTGCTATCTACCTTTCCTATCTTTTATCTTTAACCTGAAACAAGAGCTATCCAATTTGGTTATTAAAGTGAGCTAAGTGTTAAGTGCCAGGACATTTCTAGCTTTTGTGAGAATGTGTCTACATGTGAGTATAATAAATCTACATGTATACACAATGTCTCTAACATACTCTTACCTGATAGTAGTCTTTGTATTCTATAGTATGTTCTAAGATATAATGTTAGCATTGTTCATAACAAAAACGTTATCAATCTTACAAGTATATGTATAGTAATCTACTTTATAAAACAGGCACAGAATTTTATGAAGGAATTACAGACTGGGGAATGATGGAATAATAGACAATTGTAAATAATTCAATACACTGTACTGTTAAAATCATTTCCAAGTTACCCACCTCAGTTGTCTTCTTAAAAACAGCAAGAAAAAAAAAATGGTCAAAATTAATATATTCAAAGAGACAGGTGGCAAATTTTTTTAAAGTTTACACAAAATTTTTTTACCCCTATAAATTTAATATTTGTGGAAACAGGAATGTATGTACAATGTGTATCTCAATATAAAAAACTGGTATGTGGCACTTGGACCTATTAATTATAATACCACCTTAAGCACTTGCTGAAAAGTGTGGTCAAAATTGATTGCTGTCGGGGCTGGGGATTTAGCTCAGTGATTAGAGTGCTTGCCTTGTAAGCACAAGGGCCTGAGTTCGATCCCCGGCACCACAAAAAAAAAAAAAAAAAAAAAAAAAAAAATTGATTGCTGTCCTTTCTTCTCAGTTGAAGTCAGCATAGGCCAAATTCTGGAGATATTTATAGGACATATGAAATACTGATACTTAATGCTTTTTCTTTATGGAAAACATTTATCTACCATTTGGACCCTAGTATGTTCAACAAAGAGGTAGAATAGAAAACGTTATAACCAATATTTTACTTCAAAAACCAAAAAGAGAATGCGATAAAAGACACTGGGTGATGGCCTTTATGTGTACTTTAAAATTGGTTCCTTAAACCGTGCAATCAAGTTTTGATGTTTAGTTGTTCTTATCCCCTTCTTTTCTTAGAACTTCATTATGTGGCAAAACCACAATTCTTTAAGATTCTTTTTGTTCAGGCCTAGGTGAAATTTTTAGTAAGTCTTTTTTTTCCATATTTCTTCAGTTCAATTTTTTGACTTTGTGTTTTCATATAAATACTTATAGTTCTTAAAGACAAATTTTGCACAAATTGTTAAGTTTAGGAATATGTTGTTCTAAAGTGTATCTTTGCATGCTGAAGGTAGGATCTTGGAATGCTTATTAAAATGAAAATGAAGATGAGAGAGAATAATTGCTCCAGCTATGTCTGCCATGTCACAGAAGAGACTATGAGACAATAGTAGTAAAATTACAGTCAGTTCTTCATGCCATGGTAAATATAAAATCAAGGGATGATTGCTAAATTGTGAAAATCGAAAATGACAAAACCTGATTTTTTTCCTAATATGACTATTTTAAGTATCCTTAGGATTGTATTAAGAGCTGTTCCCATGTAATGTTAGAGAAACTAGGCTACATTCCATGTATACAAATGAAAATAATTTTAAATTGATAACAGCATAAATAAGATATAACCGTATCCAGTATTTTCATGACTATCTTAGAACTGGTAGGTTTTTTGGGTTATATTTCCTATTTGTGAAAATGTTTTTTATATTCATATTCTAGTACCAATATTATACTCAACTACCTTTTCATTGGCATATTTTGTAAATACTGTATACTTTATTTTTTATGGTTTAAATTAGTATTAATTATGTTATGTGTAACTTGATTGGCTGATCACAAAAGTCATTTCATCTCTAAACCCCGAAAATTTAAGTTTTTCTAGGTGACCTCTCTTAGGGTTTTGGTCTTATCCACTTGTATACTATTTTCATTTGGTCCAAATAGTGTTTCATTTGTATGGATATCTTCTAAGACTGGAAAGGTAATATTTCCTTTATTTTTTAGATTTCTTTGTAGAGCACATGTTATGGGTTTTTAGCCAGAAGTCAAAAAATAAAGGGCAGGATTATTTATGACTGTTTCTTATACACCGAAAGCATATCTCTAATAATCCTCTTATGCTTTTAGTTATATAAGTTCCTATGAACTGAACATAAAACTCAGGAATTGGTGGCTTAATTTTAGATCAGTGCTTATATTAGTTTCAATATGTGGATCTAAAACACATAACTTTGTATTTAGCCATATGTTTTTGACTTTGAATGTTCCTTACCTGAGATTAATCTTCCTTCACACATGGATTAATAATGTGATTTACAGTTCCCAACTATCTCAGAGTCTCGTGATGGTTTCTAAGATTTATGACTTTATCAAAAAAAATTCTCACATGAAAATTTAGATGAGTAATAATTATTGACACTTGCATTTTTGTTTTATTGTTAAATGTACTGTGTCTTCAGTTATTCCCCATTTAGTGAGATGTTGCTGGCTAGGAAAAGACAATAAATAGGGCATGTGAAATATTAAGTTACAGCAATAGATATTTTTACTTGTATTTTGTATCAGTACTTTTTTGTGTCACTTATAAAGGTACAGTGTAATCTTTGTCACAGTTCAGTTGACAACTGCATTTCATAGAAAAGTTGGCCTTGTAAAATACAACCTTCATTTAATATTCATGCTTTTGTGCCTTTAAAAAAATATTTTTGTCATTTTTGTGTTACAGAACTATAATATGGTTCAGAGTGTTTATAGTCTTGTCATAAAAGGGTCATTTCTCTTTGTCACTTTATTTCCTTTTATATAAGTGAAGTATATTTAAACAGTAATGCTGTACTTTTATAAGGGTTTATGTATTTACCTATTTCAAATATATTCTTACTCTCTAAGACATTGACGTAGACATGTCAGATTATTCTGAGTATTGTAAACAGTGCCTTTTTGATGGAATTCTCACTGTTTTGGGTGTCAACTTGTGCCATATACACAAAACTTTGTGGAAGGCAGTTTTAACTTTTTGAAGAATATCTTCATCAATATTTGAGAAAACAAATGTATAAAATTCCATTTTTTTCCATTCATTGTTTAGCATTTCTAATGAGCAATGAATAGTTTTTTTGACATACAGTGATGATGGCATTATTGATGAGCCATACGTGAGACTGCAGATAATTTTGAATTATGTTAAATGTACAGAAATAAAATATAATTAGGCAATCTGAACCAATGGGGGAACCCCACAGAAATGAGTAAGTTTACATTTCAACTTCTATCTTATTTGTTTTTAAAAAACGTTCTTTAAAATGTATAACCTGCCACTATTATGTAATTTGGTTTCATTTTGTTATACCCATTGTGTGAGTTCAGTATATTTAATTTACTTTTTCTTACTCTTAACATATTATTTTTGTTACAGCTTTTAACTGAGGATGGACTGTTAAAATTGTACAGGACCAGTGTCTTATTAATAAGATTAACATATTTTGAAAAGCCACAAGAAACCCATGACAAAATGAATGTGAATATACTTTCTAAAACCTTTAGAAAAATTTATCTTTCTGCATTTATCATGTAATATTATTTTAGTATTACCGTATTGAAATTTTTCATTTAAAGAAAAATGTCATGAAACATTTGAACTGATGAGCCACAGAACTTCAGTTGAAATTTTTTCAATTTTTAGCATGCTAAATAGAGATTTAAGTTTAAAAATCCTGTTTAATGGCCATTTTTAAATACAGGCACTACCACTGGTCGTTTTTGTATGATAGACTAAAATTATGTTATCTGCAGTGTAAGTATAGCACACTGTCAAATTCTTTTCCTTAAGGTGCATAGTAAATGTTCAGATAGTCATAGGCTACTGTTTTGTAATGTATTACATTTCTAATCTGTTATTCCTAACCTGTTATAAATGTTTGCAGAGAGAAAAGAATTGAATTTTTCTAATGATCTGTAAAATTGTGCTAACTTCTACAAGTAGGCATTCTAAATAAAATTTTTAAAAAGAGCAAACTGTGATCAAATGACTTAATTAACATGGTAAATAAATTTAGCCTAATTTTTTTTCCTTTTCTTTGGGAAAATTGCAAAGCATTGGAAACTTTGGAAGAAATTTAACAGAATCTCTAACATCCTTTATGAGTGTGGCCAAACAATACAGTGAATATTTAAATCTTAAAATTTTTATTCTAGTAAAAGACACCTTGCCATTAATCCCTCTCCAAATACTCCCCCTTGCTTCAAACACTTATTCTTGCCACTTTCTAAAGCAGCTCTGAAAGTCCTCTTTTGCTGAGTGTCAGTAGTTGTGCTTCGTAACCGCCTCAATGTCCTGAATCAATTCAGAACGTTTACCTTTGATGATCATCTTGACTTTGGGGAGATGCCAGAAATCACAGTGTTAGATCTTCTGAATAAGGTGTGTAAGAACATACTGTAATGTTTTTGTTTTGTTTGTTTTTTTAGGTGCCAGGGATCGAACTCAGGGCCTTGTGTTTGCTAGGCAATCACTCTACCACTGAGCTAAATCCCCAGTGATCTTTTTTTTTTTTGAGACTGGGTCTTGCTTTATAGGTCAGGCTGACTTGAACTCATATGTAGCCCAAGCTGGCCTCAAACTCATGGCAATCCTCCTGCCTCAGCCTCCCAAATGCTGAAATTATAGTCATGTGCCACCACGCCTGGCTAGCCACTTTATTTTTGACAAAGGGGCCAAACACCTTCACTGTAAGAAAGATAGTTTCTTTAATAAATACTGCTGGAAAAGCTAGCTTTTCACATGCCAAAGATTAAAACTAGACCCATATTTTTCACTGTGCACCAAACTAAAATTAAAATGGATCAAAGATCTAAATATTAAAATGGAAACACTAAATCTGCTGGAAGATAGACTAGGTAGAACTCTCAAAGACATAAGTGTAGGCAAAAACTTTAAGAACAAAATCTTGACTGCCCAGGACAGACAATCAACAAATGTGATCTCATCTTATTAAAAAGCTTTTGCACAGCAAAAGAAACCACCAACAGAGTGAAGAGACAACCCACTCTCTCTTTTTTGCCAAGAAAAGTTTTGCCAGCTATTCCTCAGACAAAGGACTAATACTTAGAATATATAAAGAACTCAAAAAAATCAACTCCCCCAAATTTAAAAACCCAGTCCAAAAATGGGCATCTGAAATGAATGGACACTGCTCAGATGAAGAAATAGGAACAGCAAATAAATACATTAAAAAATGTTCAGCATCACTGGTCAGTCGAAAGATGCAAATTAAAACAACACCGAGATTCCATCTCCAGAAAGAATGGCTATTACCGAGAAATCAGCCAATAACAAAAGCTGATGGGGCAGTGGAGAAAAAGGAATCCTTCTGTTGGTGGGAATGTAGACTGGGGCAACCACTGTGTAAATTAGTGTGGAAAGTCCTCAAAAACCTAAAAGTAGAGGTTCCATTTGACCCAGCTATTCCCCTTCTTGGTATCTTCCCAAAAGAATTAAAAGCACCATACCACAGCAATATATGCACAACCCCCCACCCCCGTGTTTATAGTGGCACAGTATGTAATAGCTAAACCTTGGAAACAGCCCAGATGCTCATCAGTGGGTGAATGGATGAAGATGTCGATTTTTTTACAATAGAGTACTACTCTGCCATAAAAAAGAAACATAAGCTTGAGACATTCCTAGATAAGTGGATGCACCTTGAGACCATACTCTTAAATGCAATAAATTGGACACACATGTTTAAATACTGCATTGTTTCTCTGGTGTAAGAAATAGGGTGTAACTAAGGACCAAAATGTATAATATATGTTAGGGAAAAGGGAAGAAATTGTTCAAATGGGAAGAGGAAGAAGGCAGGTGGAAGGGGTAAAGGAAGGAAGGAAAGGGACAAGAAAAAGAACAGAAGGAAAAAACGGAAACAAAGCTTTTGTAAATAAGGAAGGGAAGAGGGGTTGAAGGGAGAGGAGAGGAATGGGAAAAAAAAGCAAGCTATATCATGTACAGATGTGTCTTATGGTAATTTCTTAAAATGTAAACATTCACCATATTTTTGATCACCCTATAGTCATCTTGAATCTTTCTAGTATCTTTTTTTTCTAGTATCTTTAAATTATAGTTTGCCAGATTTTATACACGAAGTATCTGAGACTCAGAAAGGTTAAATGACTCCAAAATCTACCCAGTATATGCAATAGCCCACTCCAAAAAGTAAAAACTCAAGTTTGAATCTATGTCTGTCTGCATGGTACATTTAAATAGACCTCTGATTGTAATACCTCACTTATAATTGTCTAGAATGTAAGTGCTTGCATCTACACTGAAGAAACTTAACTCCTTGTGATGAATAGAGCCAGAAAGAAATGAACCTTATTAAGCAAACCATATACAGTAAACCTATATGAAAGTTGTTTTCCCGTCAAATCACCTAGGAGTCCATAGTCAACATCAGACGAGTTCCAAGGAGTCATTTTTTTGTTTGGTTTGGTTTGTTTGGTGCTAGGGATTGAACTTGGCCTTGCGCTTGCTAGGCAAGCGCTTTACCACTGAGCTAAATCCCCAACCCCCAAGGAGTCATTCATGTCTGGTTTTCCTCCTCCTCTTCTCATTCTTGCTCTCCCCCAAGGTCCAATTGCTACTTGCTATCATTGGCTTTTATTGTGGGAGGGGACCATAATGGATGGAAGCATTCAGCAGTTCTCTCCTGTGCATAGGAATGAGGAGGCTGTCGGTGTTCAACCTCACTGAAACATCTCCATTATTTTCCTGCTAATACTGACTTTTTAAAAAAAATAGGTGTTATGTGTCGTGCCATTATGCTAATTGGATTTCTTGTGTCTTACAAACTAGCCCTTTCTTGTGGGGATAACTGGCCAGGAGAGTGGTGATCTGCCACAGGAATGTAGTGGATATCCTGTAAATATTTGACTGTTGTACTTACTCTGTGCTAGGAAGTATGCGAAGTGCTCTGTAAATTCTCCACCTCAAAACTTTATAAGATTTTTCTTTTAAATATGTTATGTCCATTTTTTTTAAAGATGAGAAAAACAGGGAACAAGATTACTTGCCGAACGTCACGAATGACTAAATGGCAGAGCAAACCCATGCCTGAGTCCAAAGCCCACACTCTTAATTAAGTCAGATCCCAGCGTGTGCATGTATGTGTTTGTGTGTGTACCATAAATCCTGCTTTTTGGATTGTCCCACAGTGAGGGCCAACGTGTGTTAAAGGATACTATAGATCCATCAATGTGACTAATGGATTTGAGTCTTCACGTCTGTCATTTTGGCTCAAGAAAAAGTGGCTAAATTATGGTGGCTGGGACTTCTGTGTGATGACCTGAGCCCAGGGCACTGACAAACTCCTT
The DNA here is from genome assembly GCA_004026905.1 of Hystrix cristata. Classification (NCBI taxonomy): domain Eukaryota; kingdom Metazoa; phylum Chordata; class Mammalia; order Rodentia; family Hystricidae; genus Hystrix; species Hystrix cristata. Next base: position 137,499 of record PVJO010002003.1, on the reverse strand, counting down.
CTGTGAGACATGAAGTCTGAAATTCTTGGCCCTGGCCAGGCCTCCCCCATTCCCCCATTTGCCCTGCATTTTAAACTGCTCTCATGAAAGCAACTGATGCAGGGTGTGGGCAAAATACACGTGAACGCAAAGCAAAAGACTTCGCCATCAAACAAGTAGCTTCTGAGGAGGGCTGGAAACCAGCCGAGTTCCACCCCGCTTGCAGGGGAAGAAGATTCCAGGGAGAAGACAGAATACAGAGACAGCTGAAGGCCCTGAAAGGGAATGAATTCCTCTCCAGAGCCGGGGAAGGATTTAGGGTTCCTGCTCCTGGGACAGATCCTGGCGAGCCACTATGCTCTTTGCTGTCTGCGTGGGTGCCTAGCCTGCCCAACCCAACTCAAAAAGTACAGTAGCAAGCTTTTCCGCCGAGCGAACTAAAGGGCAGCAGAGGTCTCAGGTACGAAGCGGCGCGCGCACGGCTTCCGGCTTTCGTCCCTGGCTTCCGGTTTCTCTTCTGCCTTTTCCGTTTCCGGCTGCGCCCTCCGCTTTTGCTCCGTGCTTTTGTTCCACCACCGTGAGGTGGGGGCGATTCAGACCTCAGGTTCTATGGCTGTCGCGGGGTCTGTGAAGACGGCACTGCAGGTGGCCGAGGTGCTGGAGGCTATTGTGAGCCGCTGCGTGGGGCCCGAGGGGCGCCAAGTTTTATGTACGAAGCCCACCGGCGAAGTGCTTCTCAGCCGGGATGGAGGCCGCCTCCTGGAGGCGCTACACTTAGACCATCCCATAGCCAGGTACCTGAATCCTACTCTCTGTGCCCTACCCGCTCACCCAGTACACACCCCGACAGTCTACCTAAATCTGTCCTTTTCGCAGGTTCTGTAGGTGCAAAAACGACCTGTAGTGAGACCACCATATGGTGGGGGTTAGAGTGCTTGCTGCCCAAGGAATACTTGTGAATCCCAAAATTTTAGGGATTCCTAAGAACACTTATTACTCCTCTTCTCTCTAGAATCTTAAAGTAAATTGGAAAAGGAAGAAATAGAACTAAGGCCGTATATTGAAAGGTCAACGTTCTTATTTTTTATCTGTAACTGATAGTTTGAACTTGATTCCATGTTAGAAAGCCAGTCTTCTGAAAATCTGATTTGTTTTATTTCTGTCTGTCTCTGTCTCTTTTGGTGCAGGATAATAGTGGCGTGTGTTTCCAGTCATCTCAAAAAAACAGGAGATGGTGCTAAAACGTTTATTATCTTTCTTTGCCATTTACTCAGAGGACTTCATGCCATCACAGAAAAAGAAAAGGATTCTTTGATTTCTGAAAATATTCAAACCTTTGAAAGACGTTGGAAAAATTGTTGTCAGTGGAAATTTATTTCCCAAGCTGTATTAACGTTTCAGACACAAATACTAGACTGTATTATGGACCAGTACTTAAGTAGACACTTTTTATCCATCTTTTCTTCGTATGCTAAGGAGAGAACGTTGCATAGGAGCTCCTTAGAGTTACTCTTAGAAGCGTATTTTTGCGGAAGAGTGGGAAGAAATAATCACCAATTTATTGCACAATTGATGTGTGACTACATTTTCAAGTGCATGACTTCTAAAAGTGGGATGGAAGTATTTGAGTTAGTGGATGACTGTTTCGTAGAGTTGAATGTCAGTGTCAGTGGCCTTCCTGTGTCCAATTCTAGAATCATAGATGGTCTTGTGCTTCACAGAGATTTTTCTGTTTACTGCCCAGCAGATGGTGATATAGGAGTAGCAATAGTAAGAGAAACCATTCAGCCTCTTTTTTCAACTTCTACATCAGAGTTTGTTCTAAATTCAGAAGCACAGTTTCAGACATCTCAGATTTGGATTATGGAAAGGACGAAATCAGTAATGAAACATTTACTTAGTCAGAATGTAAAATTGCTTCTATCTAGTGTGAAACAACCAGATTTAGTTATTTATTATGCAAGACTGAGTGGCATATCGGTGGTGGACTGTTTGTCATCAGAAGAAGTTTCTCTTATCCGAAGGATCATTGACCTCTCCCCATTTGTACTTCCACAGACCTCTTTACAGTGTGAAATTTCTAACACTGCTTTGGTGAAATTTTGTAAACCTTTTATCCTTAGATCCAAAAGATATGTTCATCTTGGTATAATTAGCACATGTACATTTATGCCGCACTGTATAATTCTTTGTGGACCAGTGCAGGGTCTTGTTGAACAACATGAAAATGCTTTATATGGAGCTTTTAAAATGCTTCGGCAGTTATTTAAAGACTTTGGTCTAAATTATGTAAAAAAAGCCAATGACCAAAATGACACATTAAGTCCTCCTATTTATAGAAATAGTAGAGAAAGAAATCAGTTACCCCATATTGGTAATCACTCTCTACAAAGTCCATATCAAGACACAGGTCTGAAGAACAATAATGAATTGGAAAAAACTCAAACATATTTAAAAGCATATTCAAATTTGGTAGTTTCAAATGTTGAATTAGAAACATATATTCCGTGTTCAACACCAAAAATGATACCAACACATACAGTCCAAACAGATGAAACATGGAGGTGTTTACCTCCTGAAAATAACGGGATAATTGATGACTATGAACTATTGATTGAGAGTAATTCCACTAGTAATTCTATAACAGAAAACACTAGAATCGAAATTTCTTACAAAAATTTCCAGGTCACAGATATTACTGGAGAGGGGAACATGTTACCAGTGAAATATAAATCACTAGATAGGCGTATTTCACAGAGTTTCTGTTCATCATCTCTGCCAGCAGGTTGTGTTTTGCCTGTGGGTGGGAGTTTTGAGATTTTACTACATTACTATCTTCTCAACTATGCCAAAAACTGTCAGCAATTAGAAGAAATCATGGTTAGTAAGTTAATAGCTAATGCACTTTTAGGCATTCCCAAAATCCTCTATAAATCTAAGAAAGGAAATCACAGCTTTCCACAAATATATTTGAGAGCTCTCCACACACTACAAACCAATCAACCCATGGTAAGCAGTCAGGCAGGTTTGGAATCAGTAACTGGTAAATATCATTTACTAACTTCAGTTCTTCAGTGTTTGACAAAAATATTAACCATTGATTTGGTAATCAATATTAAGAGACAGCCTCAAAAAATTTCTGATCAAGATTCAGAAGATGAACTTCAACATTAGAAGGTTTTTGTCAACCAATCTTTTAATCCACCTAGGACCATAAAGTAAAGCAGGTGTAAGACTACTGGTTCTCAAGTCAGTTTCACTCTAGTCAGGAAAACAGCATAACTTCAAAAGTCTGTAGAAAAAGTATGCTAATGGCACCAGACCATTCAGATGCAAATATTAGGCTACTTTATGGGACAAAACTAAAGGGAAAGCCGAGATGCAGCCAAGTGTGTCGCTTTCCCTTTTTACGTGAGTCTTACCTCTGTTAGTCTGTTTAAAGGAGGGTAGTTTGTTAATAGCGGCTTTTGTCTTTTCTATCTTTTTTCACTCTCTTCATTCCCTCCTCCACTTTTCTACATTTAGTTCATAGAATCATTTAACAGATTTGGAGGGGGTCTTCAAACTTCAAACTTGAATGTTTGTGTTTTCAAATGACATCTTAATTTGATTATCAACAATTAAATATATAAACATGTTATTTGCTTCATTTAAAATTTTTCCCTACTTCCATAATTTGTAAAGTAGTAAAAAGTCTCAATTTTTCTTTTAAAAAGCATATAAATTAAATCAGTTCTTATTTTCATATGTCACTTGTTTCATTTCTACTCCATTTGTTAAAGACTTAGATAAATTTTTATGACTCATACACCACTGAATGAATATATGCTATGAAAAATAGGATTGTGCACTGTGAATTCTTTATTTCTTTAATTAAAAGTTAATTCCAGAAATATGAAATTCATGCTTTTTATTTTCTGGAGCTTAAAAATCCTGTAAAGATATTTCATGTACTTACTGGTTTTTCTTATATTTGGCGCATAGCCGGAGTTCAGTAGTAACAAATAATTTGACAGTTATTTCTAACTTGAATGGATGTTTGTATTTTATTTTAAAAAGCTTATAAAAGCAAACAGTACTATGCATTTAGCCATGGATAAGAACAATGTCCTGTATTTCTACTAGTTCTCTAAAATATGGAAAACAGTGCCTTGTTTATTCCAAGTATTCAGAAGTGCATGTGAAATAAATCAGTGTTATCTTTGCTCTTTTTCCCTAAATGCATGTTTCCAATTTGTGTATTTAAAAAATTTCTACTGAATACTTACTGTGTGACGGGTACCGTGGTAGATGCCAAACACATGTTTTCATGCACTTTTCCTCGAAGGTAAATGGACAGATACATGCAGTACTTGGGATAGGACTGATTTAGAAAAACTGAAGAAAAAAACTGTGATGGGGTAAGTAGTGACAAATGATGTATTAAAAAAAAAAACTGTAGCATCCCGACATGCAATATCTCATGACCTTTTATATTAAGTATCGTTCTGATTTTTAAAGGTGTGTGTTATAGGATGCATTTTTTTCAGTGAATGTGAAGAGAGTACTGCAGCTCTTTTATGGAATTCTTAGATGAATGAACCTATGTTAAAATTGCTGAGTAATTTTTTCCATTCATTTTTAATAGCCTGTCAGGTCTATTTGCTTTCTTTGTTATTGTTGTTATTGTTGAGAGTATTCAAAGACTTTTCTGTATATGCCCAGTTTTGTTCATATGGTAGGCATTTAATGTCAGTAGTTCAGAAAACTTTTTGTAAGTTGTCTTTGTATGATTGGCACCTAGTGTGGTATTTTGCACACTATCTGTCCAATAAACGTCTGTTAAGGACCTATTTGTTGAATCAATTAATCTTTGGGCCCTCATAGATGAGGTTGTATCTATAAACTTTGAAGGGCAAACTGTTCAGGGGAGAAGGAGCAAAAAATGTAGAACGGATCTATATAAAGTAATTTGTTTTCTTTTAATTTAAAAAAAATCCCTCAGTGATGGTGATAAAGCTTTCATGAGTTACCTTTATTTACAGAATAACACAGAGTTTACATCACTGACCTAGGTAAGAGAGAACTTTAAAAAATGTAATTATATTAAATTGATGTTCTCTACCACAAAGTATTCAAAGTAACCTGCAATAAGAACAGGTAAAATTGTGATAGACTCTGAATAAATATTAAAGAATCAGAATCAAAGAAAAATGTGAAGATAATTTAAATTCAAGATCATTTTCCTGTTTATTACTGGTGCATATTGAATAACCCACAAACTTAATGGATCTGAATCTTTACCTTTCCTGATTCTGGGGGTTGACTAAACTTAACTGGACAACTTCCACTCTGTTTGCTTGGCCAAGCAGTCAAAGAGGTTTAAGGGAAGAGAATGTAGACCTTGAGTTCAATGAGAAGAGTGTCAGGGTCACATCATAAAAAGATTGTATGGGATAGGGATGTACTGAGACAGCTATCTTTGGAAAATACAATCTGCTATACTGTGGAAGGCATAAAGAAGAAAAATATGTGTTAACTTCTCAACAGAGTTTCTATTGTTTTCTAAAGTTGCGTATCAGTCTACCTCCCACTATCACATTTTGTCCAATACATTTTTTTTTCTCATTAGTCCAGCATGAGCCACTTTTATGGTCAAAACAATAGGCATTAAATAATTGAACTTTCTGGACATGGTGGCACATACCTATAATCCCACTACCCTGGAGAGCTGAAGCAGAAGAAATCTAAGTTTGAGCCCACCCTGGGCAACTTAGTGAGACCCTTTCTCGAAATAAGTTTTAAAAGGGCTGGAGATATAATCTAGTATGAAGGCCCTGAGTCCAATCCCAGCACCACAAAAAAAAAAAAAAAAAATCTTTGAACTGCTTCAGCCAGTGGGCTATTTAATGATATTATTTAGGAAATTTGATGGTATCCATGTTTCAGACTATAAGGGAAGGGAAAGGGGAATGCACTATGAGCCTGAACTTTTACCAGCAATTGCTCATGTCCTCCCAAAAGGAGTAGAATAGACCATTAGTCTGTATGGTTTTTTGTTTTTGTTTTTGGGGGTTATTTGTTTTTTGAGACAGGGTCTCACAATGTAGTTCAGGCTGGCTTTAAACTCTTGAGGCAGTCTTCCTGTCACAGCCTGCCTTGTGCCTCAGTTTTCCTGATGCAGTAAGTCAGAATGAAGTATCCAAATTAAGTAATATGTTCAAGAAGCAAGTGAAGCCAGATAACAAGTAATAGTTTTAACGGTTTTTTTCCTTAATAATTTTCAAGCTTTCCTAATTGGAGCTACAAGTCTATCTTCAGGTGGTCTGTTTTTACTCTAAATCCATTCTCCCACCCGGTAGAAACCCTAGGTTTTGAGATGACTTTCCATCTACACATGCATGTCAAGATGGGGCTTGGGTTTTTCCACTGTGTATGGCTGACCTATCAAAATTTATGTAGAAAACTAGAGATCTGCATGCTTGTCACAATGGTCATGAACTGTGTTGGAGGGCTCTATGAAAATAAAAGTATATTTTTATTTGACAGCAATTTGTAATGTCATATTTGGCAGGCAATTTCTCATTCAGTTATTCAAGTCTTATATCTGTTTAAGCCTTCTATCTGTTTAAGTCTTCTATCTGTAGATCCTCTGTAGAGTATAAAATCTCTGGAGAAAGGACACTTCAAGGGTTATATGATTCAACAGGGGTCTGTGTCTTTCATTGTCCTTGATAGGTTTGTAGAAATCGAAATTAATTTATGGAAGGCTGATGGTAATGCGTATGATTCCATTCTTAGAAATACAGTTTGAATTTTGTCTGATGAAGGTGTATCGGTTCCTGTTGTACTGAGAGGCTAGTTTTACTTCTGTCAGCAAAATCAATTCATACTTCCTGATTGCCTATATTATGTGTTTTTCCTTTGGATTCTTTTGAACCAGTACTTAACTTCATACTTGTTTCCTCATTGTGTAATAAGTAAAAAATTTTTGATGTGTTCATTTTATAGTTGTATGATTTTATGCATTTTACTTACCCTTTAGCATCATGAGTCTTCAGCAACTTAGTCCATCTCCACAGTGGGGTGGCATTGAGTGAGAGAGCAGTCCTGAGTTTCTGATATTTATCTAAAAGAGACTGAATTGACAGAGCCACTTGAAAGGCCAAGATAATGTTTGTCCTCATTCCTAAACACAGTTTCTAGATTCAAGTTTATTTCAGTATAGAGTTATAAAAACACGTTTGCACAGTCAAATGTGAGGACTGATGTGTTCGTGTGTGTGTGTGTTTGTCCTACATTTTTAGCTAGTTTGCTTATGTAACAAAAAAATCAGAAGAACAGATGTTGTGCTGGTCTTACAGAAACAGCATGGATAATTAACACCATTGACTGCATCTCTCCTTCTTTCTCCCCTCCCTCTTCCTCTCCCCTGCCTCTCGCTGTCCTTCTCCCTCCCTTCCCTCATCTCCATCTTAATTCAGACACCTAGGTCTTCATCTGTTTCCATGTCGGTCTCATTCTCCCAGTCTGGCTTCTCTGTAGGTCATAGACTTGCTGCTGGCATCTCAGCCTCTCTCTGCTCTTTTCTCTTGTAGAGAAAACTATAGCATAAGACTTTTTTCAGAAATGTCAGTGAGAGAAGAAGCCTTCTAATGTGGGAGGAAGTGTGGAATTTTTTTATAGGGCTTTAGCAGGAAGGGTCAGCTGAAGTTCCGCTAGTTTCTCAAATATTTGTTCAAAGACAGTCTTCAAAACAGGAAGGAATTATTCTTACCAGTCAGCAGTCATAGTTTGAACAATTTGAATTTTACCAAGAGGAGTGGAGGGACCTGTGAGGGGTGAAGGCCATGTGCAGTCAGGTTGGGGAGGAAGAACTACAGTGGCCAAGGATGCAGAGGACCATATCGGAAAATTCTTAGTAATTCAACAATGTTACAACCTTAGAGACCCTTTCCTCCACATTCAGATGGCTAAATGCTAGGGAAACATTTGATTGATCTGACTTGAAATGCCTGCTTATTCCTGGACTGCTCGCTCTTGTCAAGGAGGCAAGTGAAGAAAGAGGAGGCTGATCTTGTTCAGGCCCAAAGGCTAGAGCAAGGAAAGGATTCTAGACTTGGGCCGTGAGAGCATCAGTGAGCAGTGCTGTCCTGCCTCTGATCCTCCTCCTTCAGATGAAGGGTGTAAGTTTGCTGGTAGTCCCAATTTAAGGGAGACGAAAGCCTGCTGAAAGGCTGATCATAGCTCTACTGCTCAGATTTCTTGTGAAGTGTTCAGAACTTTTAAAATAATCACAGTGGTCATTCTGTGTACCTGGGAAGATAAACAGATTAAGCTTCATCCCAATATTGGAAGCACTCCATGCCTCTTTTTTTTTTTAATGGGGATTTTTGTTTTTGTCTCTGCCCTTGAGCAGCAAAATCCCTTTTAACTACCCAGCACTCACTAATTGCTTCTTCCTTAAGGAAAAAAAAAAAATACACACTGCCCTATGAACGTAGTTGTGAAACATCAATTTTTAGGGAAGAGAAATACCTGTTCTCATCATGTAGAATCAAAATCCCCAGAATTTAATCCTTGCTTATCACTCACTTGCCCTGTGACCTTAAGCAAACACTTAACCTCAATAGCCCCAGTTTCTCATTTAGGAAATGAATAACACATACTTCAGAATCCAGGGAAATCATGCATGTAAAGAATATGCCATTGAGGGGTTGGGGATTTAGTTTAAGTGGTAGAGCGCTTGCCTAGCAAGCGCAAGGCCCTGAGTTCAATCCCCAGCACCGCAAAAAAAAAAAAAAAAGAATATGCCATTGGGGCCAGGCGTGGTGGTACACCCCCGTAATCCCAGCACAGGAAGATCACTGCCAAGTTCCAGGCCAGCCTGAGCTACATGGTGAATCAAGACCAGCCTGAACCACATAGTGGAACACTGTCTCAAAAAAAAAAAAAAAATGCCATTGTGTCTAGCATATATTAAAATATAAAACTCAGGGTTTTGTTATGATGATGACTATGATGAAGGTAAAAAGCATGAAATTATATAAAAATACGTACAATATTTATGTTTTCATGTTCCCTTCCCAGCACCATATTTAGAATAGAATTTCCAAATTAAATAGGAACTCATATTACTTCCATTAGCATCAAGCTGTCAGTTCACTAGAGGTCTCAGTCTTACCAAGGGCTGGAAAGAAAGAGTAGGAGCGCAAGAAACCTCTGCCCTGAGGAATGGGTAAGTAAAGTCAGGAACCAGGGAACCCTTGTTTCAAAGTTGAGTCCAGTCTGTCTGTCTCAGTGTACGTACCTGTATCCTTGTGTGAGTGTCCATGTGTGTTGGTGTGTCTGGATCTGTGTATTTGTGGGATGTGATGATTAAACGGGATGCAACATCAGAAAATTATCAACATTAGCACTGGTTACAGATGCTGGTGAATTAGCAATGTAGAAAGGGAAAATGAAATTTGGCTTTGCTGTGAAAAAGTAATACTAATTGCTGTCATTTACTTGTGCTGCTATTTGTGCTTAATTACCATGCAGCCCAATCATAACCATATGTATCATTACATATATGCCCAGTTGTTTAAGTGGTCTTGATTAGAATGATCTGCTCTACTTAAGCACTCTACTCAAATTTCATTTTGGTGCCCTGCACAACTTGGACACTTGTTCGCAGATATATTACTTAAAGTTCCTGCTATGTCAGGGGCTATCAGGAAGGACCTGATTCCCCAGGGTTTCAGAGTGTCTACCAAGTTACACTGACAGTTACTCTAATTTGAGGAAATAGTCCTCTCTAAACCATATCCCATTATAGGGGGAAGCAGAAAAGACCTGACTTTCTCTTTCTTCCTTCTCATGTCTGCAGAATCCACAGGGCTTGCCTCCCACAGCTGTAGGGATTCACATACAGCTAAGGGACACACACATACCCCAGTAGCTACAGAGAGAAATGGAAAAAGCATGCCTATCAAGAGAAAGAGGAAAAGGTGTAAGAGACTTGAAGCCGGATAAAAACAGACAAAAGGGGCAAATAGGCAGAGACAAAAAGTAAGGTAGATACCCAGGCTGAAGATGGTGAGTTAAGGGGCCTTTACTGAGTGGTTGTGACAAAATGGTTCCCACAAGCAAACTCAGGATCTCTCAGTCCCCTGAATGGTGAAGTAAAAGGAAGAAGGGGATGATAAGAAAAGCAAGGGGTAGGGAGGAGAGAGAGTAGCAGAAAGACAGACAAAGACCGGGGTCAGAAGAAGAGGGATTTGAATAGGTTGATGTGTCTGCTGGACCTCTGATGAGTAACCACTTGATTCAGTGCTTCAAAGCAAAGAAACATGGTGACATATTCATGTCCTCTTTTTATTATGATAAAATTCCCAAGTATAGATTGGAATTTTTATTGGGCATTTACCATAAACCTAGAACAAGATTAAGGGCATATATCGACATTTTTAATCTTCATAATGACCGGAACTTGCTTTTACTAGCATGATGATGTCCATTTTTTGGAAAAGGAAATTGGAGCAAGTAACCTGCCCAAAATTACTCATGTATGAAGTAAGGTTCAAAGCCTAAAATCTGGCTCCAGGTCCTGTGTTCTCAACCTCAGCATATTACTAGTAAAGCCATGTATGTAATAATAGTTCAGTGGTCTGTGATTTAGAAGCATTCTTATTTAATTCTAACTTTTTCAAGTTAATGGGCATTTCAGTCAATAGTCCCAGAATAAATGATTTGCACTTCAACCGAGGCCTCAGATCTTGTCAGCTTACCAAGAAAAGCAGCAGTAGACCAGAGAGAGGCCTGGAGGGTGAGTTGCTTTGTGACTTTCACAGAGGGAGATGGGCAGACTGCAGTTTTCCACCTCCTGGATCCTACTTGCTACAGTCAGTTTGGGTTCTGATGCTTTTTAATTGAGAGACCTTGAAGGGATTGGAATACGTTTCCTCAGTGACTCCAGTTTTCCTGTAGAAACTCATGCAAAACCTCTTTGTCAACTTTCTGATATGTTAATAAGTTATAATAGTTTTAAAAAGAGATCATTAAGTTATCATTTGTGGAGCTTAATTAGATAATTAATTTAGGTATGTGCTGATGAAATACAAAATGCTCCATAAGTTGTAAGGATTTATGCTTCAGTGCTCTCATCAGGCCTGCAGGACAGAAATTCTCTACTTTTTCTCCTACTTTTTTCATATGCTACTTTGAATAGGTTTTACCAACATTACTCAAACTGGATCGTAAACTTAAATATGAAATGCAATACTTTAAAGCTTCTCAAATAAAACATAGGGGAAAATCTGTGTCCTTAGGTTTAAGTAATGAGTTTTGAGATATAACATGAAAAGAATGTGATCTGTGAAAGAAAAAATTGACAAAAATAGAGTTTATTAAGATTGAAAGCTGCTTTTCAAAAGACAATATTAAGCTGGGCATGATGGCACATGCCTGTAATCCAGGGACTTGGGAGGCTGAGGCAGGAGGATCTCCATGAATTCACGGCCAACCTGGGCTACATAGTGAGTTCAAGGCCAGCCAGAACTACATGGTGGGATGCTGTCTAAAAACAACAACAACAAAACTATTACGAGAATCAAAGACAAGCTACAAATTGAGAGGAAATATTTGGAAAAAATGTATCTTACAAGGATTATACCCAACATATACAAAGAACTCTTAAAACTCAATGAGAAAACGAAGGATCTGATTTAATAACAGAAGTAGGGTATACAGGGTGACCCCAGGTTTAAAGCTTCTGCAAAGTTCCTGGGCTTCTTTTTTTTTTGAGGCAGGGTCTCAAATTTGAGGTGATCCTCCTGCCTCAGCTTCCTGAGTGCTGGTGTAGCCACCAAGCCTGGCCTCCTGGGCTTTCTTAATCAACCTGGTCTCTATGCTTTCTCTTTCAGTCCTTCCTCAATATGGCCCTCTGAATGCCTTTCCTAGTCTTGAGTTCCCCATGCTATTCGTTTCTTATTTTAAAATTATGTCTGTCCTTGCAATGGGGCCTTAGGAGGGAGGGCAGGTTGACAGTTCAGAGGGGTCCCAAGTTTGTGACTTGAACAACAGAAGCAACTTTACAAGAGCCCAAACTACAGGCCAAATAGAAATAAAGTCGCAGAAATGTAAAAATTGACAAAACTGATCACACTGGGAAGCAGTCATTTTAACAGCAAGTTTCTCAGGTGCAATTTCAGTGGGGCCTTTTACCGAACAAGTGTCAGTCCTGGACACTTGGCTACTCAGTGAAAAAGCTGAAGTAAGTGAAGAGAGGGAGAGAGGACAGGATGCGCATTTTTAGTGTTAGTTTCTTCAGCTCTAAGCCAGGAAACATACCTGGTGCTGACAGAGGGGAAGCGAAAGGAATGTGCCAGTTAGAGAAGGCAAGATCTGGTGATGATGAGCCCGTGGAAAAGAAAACTCTGCCCACCAGCTCCACACATGTCCCTTGTTCATCAGAAAGGATAGTCCCCTCTGTGAGGAACAGCCATGCACAAGAGGACGTCCCAGGAACAGAAAGTGAGGCCCTGTGCCCTGTGAGTGTGCTCGTGATACGAAAGGAGCGTTCCCACACCTATCCAAAGTTAGAACTGGATGAAATCAACTCAGTGTTGTCTGTGGAAGAAAAGGCTGTGACTTTTACTTTAATTTGAACACTACCACTTGTTACATGGCACTGTGCCCAGAATAGAGTGTGTATCATTTTATTCCCCCAACAATCTGTTAAATAATTCTAACCATTTTCACCAGTGTACAATAAGGGAAGTTAGGCAACTCTTCTAGGCTGTCAAGCTTGCATTAGAATTCAGGACTGTCTTATATTGGACCTCTGCTTCTGCCTCCTGTTTTTTGTATCATTGTTCTCTTGGCAAAAAGAGATAGTGATTATTAATGCCCCTTAAGAGCGCTTACTTTTCACTGTATTTCACCAACTTCTCTGCCCCTCAGAAAACTTACTGGTAAGGGAGATGATTGTTATGAACAGTTTTACCCTCCAGACGATTCACCTTGGACACTGAACTTGCAAATCCAAAAGAACTGGCAAGAAAGGAAATACAGTTCTGTGGTTGCTGAGTTGAAGGTAATCCATGCACTTTTCAGTAAGGGAAATCTTTGGGGTCAGCAAGGGTGAAAAGGGATTTTTGTGTTCACGGTACCCTTGTGAACCCAAGAACATATTGAATATTTGTGAAATTTAAGCCTGCGCTTCTTTTCTATATATGCTAACATACAATATACAACTAATATTTTTAAAAAGGCAAAAATATAACACTGTAGGTTAGTAATTAAAAACACGAACTTTGGATTCATACAGTCCAAGCTGTGAATATCAAGATTATGTTTGTGTATCCTGGCCTTAGTGTCTTCCATATCTACATTGTTTTTTAACTGATACCCACTGTCCTTCCAGCCTGGCCTTGTTCCTCTCCCCAGTCCACTCTGTGTGCTTCATCCTTGTCAACATCTCCTTCCCCTGTCTCTTGAGTGTCTGCCATCTAGAACTTTTGCTGCATTCCAAGTTATTTCTAGATGCTGGGTCCTTGGTATTCACCATCTAACTGTCCTACCACCTGAGCCCCTAACATTTTTTTTGAGAACATATTATGTCCAATTGCTTTAGAAAACCCGCACATCCTCATTCATATATTCCAGAAATGTATTGAGGGGCCGTCATGTCCCCCAAAGTAAGCTACTGAATTGTAATATAGTAGAAAAATGATGGATATTTTTTCTTATTCAAATCTGGATTTAAACCCTAACTCAGTCACTGCCAGAATAAGTTTGGAAATCCTTTGCCCTCTATAACATGAGTTTGATGAAACTCATGTTACCCCATGCATAAAATGGGGTTACATACCTCCTTTACAGGACTTATGTGATTATTTTTTTAAATATTATGGGAATACTTAGCTCCTTAAATAATAGTTTCTTCTTTTCTCCTTGCTGAATTGAGGCTCATCTCTTTTCACATCTTTAATCATTACTTCTATGCAAATAAGTCCTAAATTCAACTTGCATTTTTCGTATAAAAATGATATACTATACCCCGAGGTTGGGGATTTAACTCAGTGGTAGAACACTTGCCTAGCAAGTGCAAGGCCCTGAATTAGAAACCCAGCCCCTCCCCCACAAAATGATCTGTTGCAACCTGTACAGAAATTGATGACTGTTCAACTGAATAGGGTACCCAAAAAGATATGCTTGCGTGTGAATCCTCAGAACCTGTGAGTATTACCTTAATGCCAAAAGATACTATTAAGACTTCTGGGCTGGTGTCGGGGTTGAACCTGGGGCCTCATCCATGCTAGGCAAGTGCTCTGCTTCTAAGCTACACCTCCACCCCTAAATGAAGGATTTTCAATAAGAGCTTATCCTAGATTATCTAGTTGGGTTCTAAATCCAGTGATAAGTTTCCTTATAAGAGTGAGGTTAAGGGAGATTTGATAGAAGAGAAAGAAGAGGTGGTGTGACTGTGGAGACAGAGATAGAAGTGATATGGCTACAAACTAAGAAACTGCTGAGCCACTAGAAGCTGGAGAGGACAAGGAGCAGATTCTCCTCAAGAATGTCCTGAGGGAATACAGTTCTCCAAAACCTGATTTCAGACTTGTAGCCTTTACAACTGTGAAAAAATAAATTTCTGTTGTTTTAAACCACCTAGTTTGTGATGGTTTGTTACAGCAACCACAGGAAATTAAGCTGACTGGCTTGGGTGATTGGGGTAGAAGATGGTGCCCTTTAGCAGACTAGAAATAGAACAGATTTAAGGAAGAAATTGGTGAATTCTGTTTCAGACATGCTATGTTGGAACAGACACTCTTCCATGGATGTTCTGTGCTCCTATACACGTTACTGAATATGCTAAGAATGCAAGGCCTTGATCACTCTTTACTTGGAACATTTTTCAGGTTTGATTTTGCAGTGAGCAACCTTAAGGGACTTTCCAGAACAAATAGCAGACTTGTTCACTGCTCGCTATAAAATAATAGGTTTCTTAAGCTCTTTGTCCCTTTCTTATAATCCATTCTACTACATGGTTAGACCTCTTCCCCTGGCCCTCTGTTTCACCCTCATGGAACCTTGGGAGCAAGTATAATTAATGTCAGCATAATTCACGAAGTCATGGTGCTGGCTGTGCTCTGAGTAAATAAGGACCTTCGTCTCTGACCCAGGAATCTTTCCTCTGCCTGCATCCAGTAACTGTCTAACTTATTTGCTTAGAATAATATAAAATAAAACCTCAACTGGACCCTGAGTTGAGGGGCCAATAGATCCTTCTAGATGTACCAAAGAGGAAAATGTGTAAGTGGGTCTGTAATTTACCAGAAATATTTTGTCTAGATAAACAGATTTGGAAATCTACCTGAGAAATCACAGTCAGAATCATGAATTTGAATCATGTCTTTTAGGAAATTTGTATGAAGTGATAAGGGAAGAAAAGGAAAGGGAAGAGGAGGAAGGGGAGTAGAAGGAGTCTGAAGAACACTGACTTTTATGGGGCAAGGAGGAGAGCTCAAAAGTACACAAAAATAATTCAAATATTTTCCTACTTAGCCTTTTACTTACTATCTTTGGCTCTTTCCCTTGTCTTCTTCCTCTCCATCAAATCAGTGTCAATTCTAGCTAATCTTGGAGTCACATTTTGTCCTACACTCATCCCTTTCCTTTTCTAGCTGACATTACACTTTAGATTCCAGCTATTGCGTAAGTTCTTTGCTGTAACCTTTTAATTAGTCTCTTTACTTTCTGTTAATACCGACTATCTTTCATCCTACACAGTGCTACCAGATTAATTTTCTTAAAATATCTCTTAGGTTGACTAACAGTCACTTGAGTTAGAAACAGTGAATAATTCTCCAGTATGTCTGGGATTCTTGTTCTTTCTGTACCCAACGATCCTGATTCTTAACACAAAAAAGGAATTAGCATCATAAAGTATACAATTTGTGAGGAAGAAGAAAAAAGATAAAGTACTATATATAAAAGAAAATGACACACATAAGTTGTAAGGCAGGGTCGACTTTGTGGTGGTTCAGATAAGTCCTGTTGAGGAGCAACCAGGCTATCATCTGTGGGCCAAGACAGCCTGCTGCCTGATATGAGTAATAAAGTTTTACTGAAACACCCCATTTCCATCACTTACATATTATCTATGGCTGCTTTTGTGCTATAACTGCTGACCTGAGTCCCTGCAAAGACTGAAACATTTATTTTCTGGCCATTTACCGAAAAAATTTACCAACCCCTGGCCTAGTTATAACTGCAATATGTGAAAGGTATTAGACCCCAAAGGATTTAAGAAATGGTACTTGGGAATACCAACTGGATAGATCCCTGTGGGCAGCCTTTGAAAGATTCCAGTAACTATTTGAATTAATTGCTAGACTGTTTCTTTAAATATATCTTCTCAGACTTGGAGCCATAGGCAATCCAATTAAATCTCCTTTGTGTATGTATCTCTTGGCATCTTTGTTTACCCTGTTACTCTGTTGAAATTTCTCCTCACATTTCCGTGTCTACATTATTTCTTTAAATTCCTTCCTTCAAGTTCACTTTGCTTTAATAAACTATTCCTGTCCTTTACCACCCACAGTAAGTTCTCACTTGCCTGCGGAAGGCTGTGTTTAATCAGTGTTTCCCATTCAACCCTTACATAATGTTGTGTATTTTTGTTAATCTTTTCCTGGGGTCTGGCTATCTCACTATGAGATCAAAAGCTTATGGATGTCAAGGCCTGTGTTTTACATATCTTTTCATCCCTCACAGCTTCAGCAAAAGGACTTGCATAAAATGTGCTTGATAAATTTTCTTGAAAGCACAGGAAATATAAGAAAACATCTAGCTTCCAGGTTCTGTGTAAATGCTCTGCCCAAACATTTTCACATATTTGTATCTGCGTCAGTTTTTAAGTAACTGGATTTATTATGTAAAATCTCAAAAACCTTCTAATGAGAATATGAGGGTCTTTGGGCTCTGTTATGTGTCACCTTATTTATAACTAGACTTGATTTGTTGCTCCCTTGCTCTTTAACCTCTTCCAAAACCACCTGTTCAGACAGGGGGGTTTTCCATTCAAATAGCTAAGTCTTACAGGAAAAACTGTTCAACAGCCACTAATCAACAGGGAAATGCAAATTAAAACCCAATGTGGCTGGGGATTTAGCTCATTGGTTAGAGTGCTTGCCTTGCAAGCACAAGGCCCTGAGTTCGATCCCCAGCACAAAAAACAAAACAAACAAACAAAAAAAAAACCCACAAGGTGCTATCACTTCACACTTGTTAGGATGCCATTATCAAAAAGACAAAAATTAAAAAGTATTAGCAAGGATAGGAAGAAAAGGAAAACCTACATACTGTTAGTGGGAATGTAAAGTATTACAGCCACTAACAGAAGTTCTTCAAAAAAATTTAAAATGGAACAACCAAAAGATCCATCATTCCCACTACTGGGTGTCTATCCAAAGGAAATGAAATAAGTATGTTGAAGAGATAATGTGCACTACCGTGTTTATTACAGCATTATTCACAATATCTAAGATGTGAAATTAGCCTAAGTGCCCGTTAGTGGATGGATAAAGAACATGTAATATATACACACAGCGGAATACCGGTTCACCACTGTTGGAATACTATTCAGAAATCCTGTCGTTTGATTTCTTCAGGGCTGCAGCTTGGGGTGCCTTCTTCCCTATAGCCAGACACCTGGTTTCAGATTTGTGTTCTCATCCGGGCCAGGTGATGGGAGCAATGGACCAGGAGGACCAGAGCCAGGTAGATTGACCCTTGGACTGGCTAAGCTTCCAGGGCCCAGGGGTCAGGCCAGGCTCAGATGTGTGGGGAACTGCCCTGTGCCCCCCACTTGGACCTGGCTAAGCTTCCAGGGCCCAGGGGTCAGGCCAGGCTCAGATGTGTGGGGAACTGCCCTGTGCCCCCCACCATATGAGTTCTGTGGAGAGTTCGCATACCGTGGGCCTCCGGTTGGAATGGGCCTAGTGCCCTCAGCATGTCCTGGAGAGCGCTCAGCCCGAGGGCAAAGCAGAAGGCAGGGTGAAGAGCAACTCAGTAGGGGCCTCCCCTGACCCCTGCGCTGCCCACCTAAGAGCCATGAATGTGGAGAAGAAGCTGGAACAAAATCCTGAGGAGTCCCATGACATCAACACTCTGCAGAAAGAACTCTGGCGAAGAGGATCACCCTGGAATATATGCAGGCCGATGTGGGCTCACCCCGGGGGCTGTCTTTGGGAAGGTGTTCAGCCAAATGACCATTTGCTTTTTTGAAGTTCTGTAACTCCATTTCAAGAACACATGCAAGCTGCAGCCCTCACTGCAGAGGTGGGTGAGGGAGGCCAACAACAACAAGGAGAACCTTCAGGAGAGATGCAAAACAAAGTGTCTCAAAAGAAAGTAAGTATCAAGAACCGGATGAGAGGTGACCCTGAGAAAAAGGTCTTGCAGCGCTTGAAACCCACATGCAAAGCAAATCAGCGGCGCTGTCCAGCAGCTGCAGTTCCAGAAGGCCGTGGTCCGAGTGTGGTTCTGTAACCCGAGCCAGAAAGGCAAATGATCAAGCAGTGATTATTCCCCAGGAGATTATGAGATTGCAGGACCTCCTTTCCCCAGGCGCCAGGGCCCCGTGTTGGTACCATAGGCTACGGAAGCTCTCTGGACCTCGTTGTACTCCTTGGTCCCACCACTAGTTTTGCCAGGTTTTATAATTACATAGATAAAATCGTTTACTGTGCCTTTTTTTTTTTTTAATCTGGCTCCTTTTGTTTGTAAGATTCATTCATAGTGTTGTGTGATATTGTAGGATGTTTGGTCCCATTGCTTTGTAATGAATAAATTGTGGTATATTTATACAAATATAAATACTATCCATTTCATTTTTATTAGCAGCATCTTATGTTGAAAACCTCAAAAGCTGAGATGTTGAAAATTAAGTCCAATGCTTCAAAAGTTATTCTCAAACCTTTAATTTCACAAAAGCTTAATGGGTATTAATGTCTTCCCTCAGGATGATATCTCGTGTAATACAGATCACCTTCAAGTCAGAAAAACGTGTTTTGCTTCGTATCTGTAATTGTTTTGTAACAAAATAATAATTTCATAAATTCTATTGTTAAACATCATGGTTGATATTAGAACTGTATTCATAGAGTAAAAATAAAAATACAACAACCAAAACATCAGCATTTACATTAAGTCATTTGATTTATTTCCTAGAAAATATTCCTTCCCTTTGTGCTCTACATACCTGTAAAAATGTTATTTTTAATACAAAACTATATATAAAATTTAATTTACTTTGATATGTGTTTATTATCCCCACCAAACCACACACACACACACACACACACACACACACACACACACTCACTCCTCACTATCAGTTGACTGTAGAAGTTTAGCTGTAGATTACCACTGGATGGGTTAAACTTAATTATCACAGTCTTCTTTCATAGGTCAGGAATTAATACTGTTTATATGAAATAACCCATGTTACAAAAAAAAAAAATCTGTTATAGTATCCCTCCACCAAAATGCTTGCATGAAAAGTGCTATAGCTTGGATCTGGAATATCCCCTGAAGCTCCTTGTGTTAACGGGCTCCGAGAATGTAAGCCAAAATAAAACTTTCCTCTTTTTAACTTCATTACCTCAGGTATTTTGTTACAGTGACAGAAAGCTAACAGAAGTATATTTTTTAAAAAGCCATGTCTATAAAGACAATTTACAAATGGTAGTAAAATCTACCTTCTGTAGTATATAGTTCTGTAGGTTCTAGCTACACATACATACATAACACATACAGTTTTATGACCACCACCATAATCAAGATACACAATGGTCCATCATCCCCAAAAGTTCCTTCATGACCTTCTCTACCCTCTGGCAACCACTCATTTCATAGAAGTATATGAAATGGATTTTTCCTCCTTCCTTTGTTAGAGACAGATGAGCAGCACAAGATCTGGCTCCTGGTTACCTTTCCTGCATTCACATGCAAGTTTGCCCTGACCAGCCACATTGGCCTCTTCAGTGCCTTGTTCACTTCTACCCAAATCTTACCTTTGTCATATATTTTACTTAGAACTATCTTCGCTTTCTTCCACATCCAGTCAACTCTTACTTGCTTAATGCTACACAGCTAGTAAATGGTAGGTCGAGGATCCAAACACAGGTCGATGGGGTGCCTTATATAAAGCCCATGTTCTCTGTACCACACCTGCTTACTAGGGCAATAATAACTGGCATACTAAATATGCTTAGTATGGCAAATCCTTTTATTGTGCTATCAGAATCTCTGCAGATTGGTTCCTGTTATAGTTTCGAAGGTTCCTTTCTGGATTTCCACAGAAGCTGCCAAGTAGAGAAATTTCAGAGGTAATTATGCTTAAAAAACAATTTTAACAAAAAAATTTTGAGTATACTATACTATTTAAAGAAGTTTGTGAAAGTTTATTGAAAGAATAGAACAAAAAGTTTTTTTAAAGGTTATAAAAGTGATAACTTGAAAGTAACTTTTTTCTTTAGCACGTCATGGTATCAAAATAGTTTTAATAGTGTGAGTAGATTATATTAGGCTCCTCAATTTTTACATATATTTAATATCATATATATTTAATGTGTATGTTTAAATACTTGTGTGTAGTATTTGTGAAAGAATTACTGAAATCCAGTATTTTTCTGAAGTTTCTTAGTTACCATTCCAAATGCCCAGTCCTTGGAGTAGACAAAGATTTCTTAAACAGGACACAGCAAACATCAACCTTAAAACTTGTAGTCCTTTCCTGTAACTATGACTGGAGTTGTCCATTAGGGAGGATATTCAATCATAATGGAACCTGGCAGCATCTAATACATGTTTTAATGTAGATTCCAGTTCTACCTAATTAGCCAGTGGGAACTATGTATGTGCATAGTGCCTTGTGGTCTTCAGTCTTCACTGATCAGACCAAATATCTTTATTCTATAACCCTAGAATAACTCATTGCCCTTTTCTTCCCCTATATCTTCCATTTTTCTAATCAAATTGATAGAACATTCCTTTCATCCAATCCTTCTAATACTTTTTTAATTTTTACTAAAACATTATCACTAGTTTCCTTCTTCTTGAATATTAGACTCTTAGAGCTAATTTAAGTAGAGGAGTCTCATAGACTCGAGCAGGAATATTGCTGGACCTTAGCAAGCTCTGAAATTATGAATTGAAGAGATCGCTCTTCATCTCATTCCAAGTTTCATCTTCATGTCTATTGAGTATGTTTAATTCAAGAGAGTTTTTGGTTTTTGTTTTTTTGAGACAGGGTCTTGGCTGTGTAATCCAGACTGGCCTTGAACTCCCTTAGTAGCCCAGGCTGCCCTCAAACTTACCATCCTCCTGTCTCAGCCTCCTGGGTGCTGGGAATAATATCATGTGACCCCCCAGAATAAAAGATGTCAAAGAACACAGAACATTGGTCTTACTCCTAACTTGGATTTTCTTTTTCTTAAGAGTCTCAACTTATCCTGGAGCTGGAAAAGACTTTGTAATGCCAAGATATAGCACTTGGGGCTCTTTGGCTCAATTAATTAATTAAAGCTGATTATTGACATATCAGTCTCTTGTCAGGTTCACAAGCCCTGTCCATTAAAGGCTTTTTAGCTGTTTGTGATGTGGAGGGACTGGCCTGTCTTTTCCCCTCCATTTCCTGGGCCTGTTTCTGGGTTAGTTGGATGAGTAGAGGCTGGAGATCAGCCACATGGGCACCCTGGACACAGTGAGGATGCTGTCCAGTTTCCATTGTCCTTTCTATTAGTACTTCACTTGCCACTGGCAGTATAAAGCTGATAGTGTCTGTGGAAAGGATGGGGTTTAGGGGACCAAATCAGGAACTCTAGTCTCACTAGAAGGGGGAGTCAGACTGAAGGAAACAGAAATACCATAGTTACTCCTAATAATGTCTAACTAGATACTGGGGCATAGAGCGCTAAATTGAGTAGGAAGATCAGTGCTCCTTTTCTGAGTCAGATTAAATCTGTTGTGGTCCCCAATACCACTGATTCCTGTGACAGGCATGTGGGGGATGAAGCTGACCACACTTCTCTTAACTAAAAGAAAGGGATTGCTGAGTCAAGAAACTGTAAATACAGTTTCTCTACCCAAACCCACCAATCAGGTAAATGTTTTTGCCTCTCCTAGAGGATAGTAAATGAGAAGAGCCAAGAAAAATCTCAACCAAGTAGGACAAAAACAGTCCTAATAAACATGCATATGTATGCATATTTGCATATAATTTTATAAATAGTACAGTGAAAAATGTAGAAGGACACCTGGTAGTTCACAGAATTACCTGGTTTGAAATAGTGGAGTACATGAAGGGAGGGAAAGAGAATGGGGAGATAAGCAAAATAGGAAAAGAAAACAAAGCACTGAATAGCAGTGTGTATGGTGTGATAGCATTTACTAGAATTTCCAGAAATGCTTCTGTTGATCCAAGCATTAACCTGCACTTTGGGGTGGTCCAAAAGGTCCTGGGAAAGAGGCAGGAGGCCAGGATGGCAGGATAGAAAGTAGGAGGAGGGCAGTGACACTTGAGAAGCTTGATACTGTGCTACTTACCAAACCAATTTTCCAAAGCTGTCAATATTTTGACAACACATACAGCTCTGCTAGTGCACTTTGGTTGAATGATATATTTACTTACACGTTAATTCTTGAAATGTCATTGGAAATATTCCTCTTGTATTAACAGTTACTTTAGGTGGTAACAAGCACAGTTCACATGAACAAAAATCTATGCATCCATCTGGATTCTGGAGAACCCAAATCAAAGTCTCGAGTGACTGGAAAGTCAGTGTTTGAGTATTGGTTGGAAACTGTGCCAGGGATGTGGGCTGAGACCTTGTTTTCTCTCCACATGGGTCTTTTCTTGGGCCTCTTGGGCTTTATTACAGCTTGATGGTAGGGTTCCAAGAGCAAGAGTTCCAAGAAATACAGAGGGTTCAGTAACGCCCTTTACAGTCTAATAAGTTACACAGTGTTACTCTCCTTATAGTCTATTGAGCAAGGCTGTCTTACCCAGATTTAAGGGGAGAGACTTCTCCATGTGAAGACTGTCAGAGTCATACTGTTAAGATCACATGGCAAGGGAAACATGGCCCCAGCACATTTCTGTTGCTACTGTAACTTCCATAGTCCATGTCAGCATGGTCCCAAAGGTCTCTGCTATTTCCATGATGCCATACTTAGGGTACAGATTAACTAATGTAACTGAAAGCTTAGAGGAAAGAGAAGAGTTAAAAATTAGTAGTCAACCAAACAATAAAATAAAACTAGTGTTTATTAAAGTCCTACTTAATAATGTGTCAAGCATTTGTGCTGGGCACTTTTCATGAGATAACTTTATTACAACTTCACCTCAACTGTGTAAGTCTGGTACTATTATTAGTCTTTCACAGATGAGGAAATTAAAGCAGGAGAGGTATTTGGCAATTGTCTAAAGTTAAACAACGGGTAACTAGTAGAGCAAGGTTTTCAACATTCTTCTGTTTGACTTCGAAGACTGCTCTTTTCACTATACCATGCTTCAAGATGGGGAAAATAGACACATTTTATTTTAACTACACAGTTCATTCTACTTCCTCAGATACATATAGAAAAGATCTTTTACTTCTCAAAAAGTTTAGAATGAAATTACAAATGGTAGAAAGGTATAAGTGGTCAAATTTTCCCTTCAAATAACCCACTTAAGTCCTCTCAAGGAGCACATTAGATAATTCCCTTCTTGATTGATGCCCAAAGTATCATGTTTTAATGCTCATATAGAAATCACCATCTGGGGGATTGGATAAGAACCCCTAAATGAGTATTAAGTTAATAAGTTAATTTTGCAAGATGTATATAGCACACATTGGAGGAATGTAGTATGGGGGTTTATTAAATGCTAAATACAAACATCCAAAGGAATGGTTGCAAATCAGAGACTAAGAATTGTGCATATTTTACCATACCAATTTAAGCATAAAGGTAATTCAACTGTAATACATATCATCAATACATGAGGCTACAGGGAGACTTTTGGCACAAACTTGGAAACATTTCTTGCTGAGAGCTACTCTGAAGAACTTTTTAGAACTCTGAAGAACAGATAATTTTTTAGAAGGGAGACATAATAAGCTACCTAGAGGAAACAGAATAGTTTGCAGACTGGTACAACTCTTCAGTGATATTTTAAGAAAAAACTGCATCCATCAGAATTGGTCACATAAAAATGGAGCCACTGAGGCAAAGTTGGTTGGATACATCCAGTCAGTCATTGCTGAGGAGAAGGAAGCCATAAAAAGCTGAAACTTTGTCTAGTTCTGTTCGTCCCTTCACTCATTGAACTTTATAGAGTATAGAGCACCTACTATGCCAAATACTATCCTACAAGCTGGAAATAGATCAACATCCTCATGGCATTTACAGTCTGATGGAGAAGGCAATCATTAAGTAAACAAATTCATAACATCAGTTTCTTGCTTCAAACAAACCTTGACAAGGTAGGAAAATATCAAGTGAAAGAGGGAGGTCATGGAGAGAAAATGTGGTAAACTTGTAGACTGGTTGGTCAAGGAAAGCATTTCTAAGCATGTGTTATTAATGCAGAGATACCTGAGTGGAATAAGGAAGCAAGTCATATGAAGACCAGAGGGGAAGAGAATTCTAAGCAGATGGGACAAGACATGGAAGGTTCAAAGGTTGGATATAAACTTGCATGTTCAGGGAACAGAAAGAAGGCCAGCTTGGTGTTCATTAATGCTCTTTGCCAAATGTTCCTGTTCTCATTCCTTTTGAATACAAGGTATGATTGCATTTATTGGTTCTTTTATGGATTGACAGGAACATATGATTAGTTATAGACAATGAATCATGAACAGAAATAACATGTGCTGTTTATGGGCAGAACCAGTGCAAGACTCTCTAAGACTCTTTTATTCCTCTTTGTTTTTATAATTGATAATGCTCCAGAAATTGGCTGCTCCATTAGCCTACCTCTAAGACTGAGCAAGAAAATAATGTAGGAATAGAGTCACTGGCAGACTCCTGACACATAATATGAACAGGAAGTATTTATATTAAGACTCTGAGATTTGAATTATATGTTATCTCAGAATGGTGTAAACTGTTCTGACTGATAGTATAGCTGGTAGGGAAAAGGGGTAGGCAGAGGCCAGATCATGCAGAACATTGTAGACCTGATAAATTTGGAGTTTGTTCTGTGTAAAGGAAAATCTTTGCAGGAATTTAAGCAGGAAAGTAAGGTGATTTGATTTGCATTTCCAAAGAATCTTTTAGTCATATAAGGGGAAGGTCCCCATTCATAGGACACACATGCTAAGGTATTTAGGGAATAAAATATAGTGATGCCTACACTATTTTGATGCCTGCAACTGGCTTTCAGATTATTCAGGAAAATAGGTGTTCATGTGTTTGTCGTGTACATACCCAAAAAGGAGAAAATGTTAATTGGCGAATCTAGATGATGGGTATGTAGGTGTTTATTATACTCTTGCCTTTTCGTGGGGTTAAAATTTTTAAAATAAAAATCTGGACGTGTTCCAATGGGAAGGGGAACAAGGGAGGGGGAGAGAGGGGAGGAAAGGAACAGAGGGACAAGAGAAAAGAATAGAAGGAAAAAATGGAAATAAAGCTTTTATAAATAAGGATGTAGAAGGATGTGGGTGAAAAAGAAGCAGCAAGATATATCATGTACAGGTACAAATCCCCTGTGATGAATGTTATCACTATGTACGTCTAAAATGTACCAGTAAAATAATTTAAAAAAATAAAATAAAAATCTTGGGAGAAATCACTCTAGAGAACTACAAGGTAAGATAGAAGCAAAGGTGGCCATTAGAAGGTTGCTGCAGGTGAGAAATAAATGGGTTTGAGTTGGGATGGCAGTGTTGGAAGTGCTGAGAAAGGTGTGGGTTTGAAATCCTTTCGTGTGCGAGCAAGTGAGATTTACTGATAAATTTGTTGTGGGGTGTGAGTAAAATAGGACTCACTGTGTATTTTGGGTTTTTGTCCTGTGTGAGAGATTGATGGTACTGAGGTGAAACAGCATGGGGAAAGGGGTTGGGAATTAGCAATTCTAGTTTGATATATTAAGAGTAAGCATCTGGCCGGGCATGGTGGCGCACACCTGTAATCCCAGCACTTGGGAGGCAGAGGCAGGAGAGTTGCTGTGAGTTTGAGGCCAACATGGGCTACAAAGCAAACTCAAGTCCAGCCTGAAATACATAGCAAGACCCTGTCTCAAAAAAAAAAAAGAAGAAGTGAGCATCCATGTAGACTGGATTACAGCTGGATAAATTGAGTTGGGAATTTGGAGAAGTCGAGGCTGGAAATATAAGATTTGGAATTACCAGCATTTAGTGGCATCCAAACCATGAAACGACAGGATCTTGAGGAAGCACATGTAGATAGAGAGGAAGGCCACTACAGTCATGGGGAGCTAGAGTATGAACAGTGAAGAGGACCATTTGATTTATCTTGTTCTGAGTTTACGCATGCTGATCAAGGTCCTGGTTATTATTTGAATTTCTATATAGATCCACTCAAAAGAAAAACATTCATCATGTGGGTTTGAATATTCTAGTTCTTAGGACAATTCTTATTGTGAAAAAATCGATCACACTCACAAGCTTGGTTTGAGTGAGCCCCTGAGGCAGACCTGCTGTCAGTGTGCCGAAAAATTTGATGGTGAGTCTGCATAAAGAGGAATCAGATGCAGGACTGTGGAAGTTCCCCAACGCAATGAAAGCTACACTTTCCTGCCACCGTTCTTCAGCGCACATCTCTTTGCAGCCTGTCAAACAAGAATGTTCTCTTGTTTCCACAACTAGTAAGACAATCCTAATCCAGGTAAAACTAAGAGAGTATTCCTTTTTCAGTTGTATTTTTTCCTACTGATTTATCATTGTGTCTCTCACAGTTTTTCTTCCATTCTTATTTTGCATTTCCTTAGATCAGTGTTGCTGTTAGTATTTCAGGAGCATTCTCTCTGTGCTTGATAGATTGGCTTTAATGTTTTATTTCATTTTCGAATAGGTAATGATCAGATGAATCAAAATCAAAATGATGAAGCACATATTGAAAAGTCTCTTTCTACCTCCTCCCAATCCATGCGTTTTCCCTAAATTATGTCCTTTCGTTCTATAGTCATGTGACCACACTTGACCACAGAGTGACTAGGGTGACCAGGAAGTGTAGTCTCCAGCTAGGCAGCCATAAGCCAAGTGAAATGCTATTCCTCTGGAAGAGAGAGAGAATGGCTTTTGGTGATACATAGCAGGCTGTACTACACTGTTTATCTCCCTCTATAGGATCCTTGACCTCCCTCACTGGGATGGGGCTGCTCTTTTGTCTATGGGAGAGACAGAAAACTTTTTATGACGAAATAAGGCTTAAAGACTTGGAGGGAGCTGAGTGGATATCGGAGGATGAACACTCAAGGCTCAGAAACCGCATGGGCCCATCCTATCTGAATACTGCAAGGAGTCAGAGGGGCTGGAGAGTAAGTAGAGAAAAGTGGAGGCTGAAGTGTGTCCATGTTGGCCATGATCAAGTAACTGAATTTCATTTTCATTGAGATGTTACCATAGGGTTTTGGGCAGAAGAGTAATGCCATCTGATTTATATTCACATAGATGCTATGTGGACAACAGCCTGTTAGCAGGCAAGAGTTGAGGCTGAGAGACAAATTAGGATGCTACTGCAGTAATCCAGGACAGAGATGCTGGTGGCTTGGGTGTGTAGTTACAAATTGGACTTTAATGAGCACTTTGGTACTTTATTATAGCAAGAAGGCCAGCCAGGTGTGAGATACAGGAGAAGGTTGCCCAGGAGAATCGGTCTCCTTAAATAGCAATAGGTGAAAGTTCTCTGTTGATTTTCTCAGTAAACTGAAGATCTAAGTAACAAGTTGGGAGCATGGAGGGGGACAGGAGGTTGCAGTGCAGAAAAAGAGATAAGATTCTCTCAAGAGCAGGAGAATAAATTGAGTAGGGAAGTGGTTCTCAAACCTGAGGACACATTAACATCACCTGGAGAATTCAATCAAGCAGGGATCAGAAGGCTGTGCCCTCAGAGTTTCTGATTCAGTAGGTTTGAGGCAAGACCTGACAACTCATTTTCTAACAAGTTCCCAGTCATCCTGATGCTCCTGGACTGCAGATCCATGTTGAAAACCACTAGACTAGGGAATGTGGAGAGATTACTGAGGACCATAATTTAATCCATTTTGAGGTCAGTGTTCACAAAAACAGTGAAGACAGGTGGGTGTTTTTCTGTAGCCATGCCTAGTCTCTCATGTGCTGGCTTGATTAGGCCAAGCATTAGATTGAACCTGAGTGGTGTTTTTCTGATAAACAGGAGGGAGGCAGGGGGCCATCTGTCCTAGGTAAGAAGGGAAGTGAGTTGAACCAGAAGTTGTATTAAGCCCAGGGCAAGTACCTTGGGTGCAGCATTTCAGGAGACAAAGTTAAGCAAGTGCCCACCCAGCTCTTGCAGAACTCTGAGAATAAGTACCTTTTTAGATGTTTCAGCATAGATTCTCCCTTGTCTTACCTTAGTTCTCACCTTGGAAGTGAGGATAAATAGGAAATCTGGGGCGAGTAAAAGGATGATGGGAGGAGTATATTAGAGATCATGATAAGTTGAAAAAAAATTATTGAAATTGAGATATCAAAGGAAGTGGACTCCAAAAACAGGAGATAATTCTAGAATTGGATGCTTGAATATAAGAGTATGGGTAGATACTATTATTGCCACTCATAAAGTCTAAACATGCATGTGACTAAGGAAGTGAAATACAAGGTCATTGGAGGTGAAGAACTTGAGGAAATTTAAAATGCCAAGAATCATGACAAGAGTTGTGGATTTTTAGGTAGTTAACCTGGACCTAAATTTTTCTAGGAATGGGGGATGGTGACATCAGATCTCAAATAACTCTAACTTCCCTGCTTCTGAGATAATTCTGTAGGAATTCTGTCCCTGTTGGAGAAGTCCCAGCGTGACACCTGGCATAATGGAATGCTTGCTTACCAGATCAGACATTTCCAGTGCCTCTCTTATTTAAGAAGAGTCTGAGATCTATATCTGGAATACACTCAAAGTTCAGATATTGCGTTGTATCCTCAACCAGTGGTTTGATGTCCAGATGAAGTGCTGCTCCTGTTTAATGTGTTCTGAAATAAAACTGAGAATTATTTCCCCACCCTCTAGTTATCAATAATTTTTAAAAGATGATCAGACGGGACATGATTATAAAACTAAAAGTCTGATCAGAGCTGAGTATCGGTTCTCTTGAGTTTTCATTTGCATAGTATCATGGCCACTAAACCACACCATGAGTTTATGCTGTTTCAGATCCACTTTATGGTGAGTTAATTGTCCTCAGTCCTGTAAATTTGGAGAACCAATGGTCCATAGTGCATACCATCTGATTTTTCTTCTTCCTCAACGCCCATCTTAATCCCTATAGTCTCACTTCTGGTCAGTCCCAATTAAAAGAAAAAAATTGTTTGTATTTCGGTCTTCATTCTTCTTGATTACATTCTTTTGTCATTTGATTGATGACTACCCACCTTTATCTCAAAACTGCTTTCTGTTTTTCTTTCCTCTGCTATTTCCTTTGCTTCCACTTTCTTACTCTGTGTGATCTGTGATTCTTGCTTGTATATCCCTTTAGCTCTATAAGAACCCACTTGTTGGTTTAAATTCATTCCAGACCAGAAATTTGCTAATTTTCTTAATCTGGAAGTTTCTGACTCAGTAATAAACTGATGTTTCTGGTAGTAGTGCCATTCTGACTTTGTTAACCTAAGAATGGGACTGAATTTTGATTTGTCCTTACTTTCCAGAGACTGAGTCTTAAACACATGTACTTTGAAGGAGCCTTTGTCTCTCTTGGAATAGCAGGCTTCTCAGATTAATTTTCTCTCCTCTGACACATTAGTCAAGTGCTATAGTTTGCATCTTAAATATCCCCCAAGAGTCCATGTATTATAAGCTCTAGGAAGATGGAATTGGTAGATGGTAAAACTTGCAAGGGTTGGTGCCTAATGGAAGATCTTTAGGTCACTGAAGTCATGCCTTCACAGTGATTACGGGACACAGATCTTTTCCTCTTTCTCATTCTCTCACCCTCTGCCCCACCCCTCTTTTTCTTCCTACCCAAGAAAAGAGCAGTTTTGTCTGCCCCATATCCCCATCATAAAATGCTGCCTCACTGCAGGCCCCGAAGCACTGGGGCCAACTGATCATGGACTGGAACTTCCTAACTTGGAGCCAAAATGAACTCTTTCTCTTTATGGGGTATTTATCTCAGGTATTTTGTTATAGTTATGGAAAGCTAACTAATATATCCAGGTACTTGCCACCTGACTTCCTGATAAGAGAACAGATTTGTTGCTGAATTCTTTGGTTCTAGGGTCTTCTCTAACCTTATACACTGCTGCCAGACCAATTGGTCCCAAAGAACCACATCTGCAAGAGCATTCTTCAAAAAAATCCATCAACTGATATAACAAGGTTGTGACAAATCATATTGGCTGGAGTTGGGTCCTGTAAGGGTCTGGTAGGTCGGGATCCAACCTTTAGTTGCAGATCATAGGAGGTCCAGAAGTCCCTGGGGAAAGTACAGGGCACTCAAAATTGTTGCGCTCAGGGAAATGTGCCTTTTTACCAGTCACTGTGAAAACATGGCAAAACTTTTAATAACCACTGTAGTCATACTAGTATATACCAGGTAAATAAAAATTTTCCCTTCTATAATGTCTCTTTCCTTCTTAAGAATAATCAATAGTAATCCCTCTTTGAACACTGGATCAATGATGTATGCCATAGTTCATGGCACCAGATACCAAGATGCAAGTGTCAACTGGTCTCTGAAATGTCTGAAACAGGCACCTTGGTAAACAAACCTTATTCCTTAAAAAATAATTTGGAATGGTCTTACTACACCCTAGTTCTTGCACTTTCCCTCTAAATCTGTAACACAGTGTTGTATATTACATGGGGGCACATGGATAGAGTGCTAGGCAGAAAAGTTCTTAGAATTCCAGCAACAGAGAATTCCAAATAGGGGTCCAAAGTGACCCTCCAGTCATCCCAGGAAAAAACTATAAAGACATAGGAGATACCATTGATAAAAGGAGGGAAAAGAACTAACCCACACCCTTGGCTTTCTTCACAAGGCTGGAACATACCAGAAACAGATTATAAAATGACTCTAGCAGCCAAGCACATGGTGGGGTGGGGGTGGGGGGGTCCTTTCATAAACAACAATCATGTAGGGTCTTTTTTTGTTTTTTGTTTTTTGGTACTAGGGCTTGAACTCAGGGCCTCGTACTTGCTAGGCAAGCGCTCTAACCAGTGAGCTAAATCCCCAGCCCTCATGTAGGGTCTTATAGTGGCCTAAGATGGTGTCCACTATTGTGTGGAAGACATGAAGGATAAAGACCACCCATTCAGGCACACCAATGAGACATTCAGAGATTACATTTTGGGGTTCAAGAAATTTTGGCTCCCATTATGGAAATGTTGACTTAATCTTTGTTATATACCACATGCTAAGGCTGATTTCTTTCCCTGATAAGTCTGGTAATAGCATCTATTCCACAGTTCACATATTTTCAGAAGTTCTGGGAAAAGGGGAATAAGTCAACAACACCATATTCCAGGAATTTAATGGCAGGGGAATTGATGAAACTAGTGCCCAGAAACATGAGCAGCATCTGTTTGTTCCTCCTTTCAGATTTGATCTTAAGACACTCCAATTGCATCTGCCTCCCACAAATGCTCCCACAGACTTCGGCATTCCTTAGTTGACTATTCTGGTAGTCATTTTACTAACCACTTCAAGTATACCATTTTCAAGTTCATCTCTGACCTCTCCACTCTATTCACATCCTTCCACGAATGTTTCTCTCTATTTCTGTTCTACACTAGGAGCTCACAGCAGCACCATTCAGTAACATGTCAAGGTTAGGGTTAAATAATTCCCATCTCCATGCAGAGTCAAAGAAGTATGGCATGTTTAGGAAATGACGATTGCCTTAACATGGTAAAGAAGACATTTTATGCTGTGCTTAATTGTGTGTGGTTCCAAAGTCAGACTGTATGAAGTACCCTGTATAAATTGGGACAGGCTACAAGATGGGATCAAAAATACAGTGAATATTTAAATTTTACAATTTATTATAGCAAAAGACATTATCGTTAATTCCTCTCAAAATACTTCTGTTCACTTCCTGTCATTCTTGTCACTTTGTGAAGCGGTTCTGTAAATCCTTTTTCATCTTTAGTTTTATCATTGTAGCTCCCTCAATGTCCTGAATCTATCCAGGACATTTCTTTCCCTGATAACTCTGGCAATAGCATCTATTCCACATGTTTACTTTTATGGTTATTTTGACTGTGGGGAAGAGCCAGAAGTCACACAGTGTCAGATCCAGTGAGTAAGGACACACTATAATGTCTTTACCATCCTGCCTTTCCACTGGATGGCCCTCAGCAGCATTCACCACATTTTTTTATTACACCTCATAAAGACATTCACAATCTACTTCCTTAAAAAAATTCCATTCAAAAGAAAGGATAAGTTCCCTCCATACAGAAGGAATGAGGAAGACATACAGGTTCAAAACTGCTTTGTACATAGCAAGTGTACAGAAAATATTTACAACTGGCAAATAAAATGCAACAAATCATCAAGAAGATTATACACTATGACCAAGTAGGATTCACCCCAGAGATGCAGGGATGGTTCAATGTACACAAATCAATAAATGTAATACACCATATCAACAGAGTCAAGGACAAAAATCACATTATCATCTCAATAGATGCAGAAAAAGCATTTGACAAAGTCCAACACCCATTCATGATAAAAACCCTACAGAAATTAGGAACAGACAGTCCATATCTCAATCTGATAAAAGCTATTTATGACAATCCAATGATCAACATCATACTAAATGGTCAAAAACTGAAAGCTGTCACTCTAAAATCTGGAACAAGACAAGGATCACCACTCTTATGCAGTACAATTCTGGAAACATTAGCCAGAGCAATTAGGCAAGAGAAAGAAATGAAGGAATAAGAAAAGGAAGGGAAGAAGTTAAATTATCATTATTTGCAGATGACACGTTACTTCACATAGAAGACCCAAAAAAATCCACCAAAAGACTCTTAGATTTAGTAACCAAATTTAGTAGCATAGTAGCATACAAAGTCAACACTCAAAAGTCAATAGCATTCTTGTACACAAATAACAAACTCACTGAGAGAGAAATTAGGGAAACAACACCCGTCAGAATAGCATCAAGAAAAATGAAATACTTAGGAATCAATCTAATGAAGCAAGTAGAAGACTTTACATTGAAAACTACAGTACTCTGAAAAAGGGGATCAAAGAGGATATCTGAAAATGGAAGGATATTCCTTGTTCTTGGAGAGGCACAACAAATATAGTGAAAATGACCATACTTCCAAAACTGTTATACAGGTTTAATACAATTCTGATCTTTTGATCAGAATTGGTATGCTACCAATAGCATACCTCACAGTACTAGAGAAAACAATCCTAAAATTCATTTGCAAGCAGAAGAGACTTAGAATAACAAAAGCAATCCTGGCCAACAAAGGCAAGGCAGGGGGCATCACAATCCCTGACTTAAAAATTATAGTACAAAGCTACTGTGATAAATAGCATTGTACTGGCACACACGAAGAAAAGAGCCAGACTCAAGGATCAATGGAACCAAAGAGAAGTTGCAGAAACAACTCCAAGCACACTCAGCTACTTCATCTTTGACAAAGGGGTCAAACACCTTCCTGAAAGAAAGATAGCCTCTTTAATTAATGGTGCTAAGAAACTTGGCTTTCCACATCCAAAGATTAAACCTAGATCCATATCTCTCACCATGCACTAAACTAAAATCAAAATGGATCAAAGATCTAAATATTGGGGTTGGGGATTTAGCTCAAGTAGTAGAGCACTTGCCTAGCAAGGCCTGAGTTCGCTCCCCAGGACCAAAAAAACCTCCAAAAAACCAAACAAACAAAAAGGTCTAAATATTAAAACAGAAACACTTACTCTCCTAGAAGATAGAATAGGTAGAACTCTTGAAGACTTAGGTGTAGGCAAAGACTTTATGAACAAAACCCCGATCACACAGAATATATTACAAAGAATCAACAAGTGGGATCTCATTGTATTAAAAAGCTTTTGCACAGCAAAAGAAACCACCAACAGAGTGAAGAGACAACCCACACAATGGGAAAAAACTTTTATCAGCTATTCCTCAGGCAAAGGACTAATATCTAGAATATATAAAGAACTCAGAAAAAAAATCAGACCCCCCAGATTTAAAGACCCATTCCAAAAATGGGCATCTGAAATGCATAGACACCTCTCAGATGAAGAAGTACAAACAGCAAATAAATATATGAAAAAATGTTCAATATCACTAGTCATTCGAGAAATGCTAATTAAAACAGCACTGAGATTCCATCTCATTCCAGAAAGAATGGCTGTCATCAAGAAATCAAACAATAACAAATGCTGACAAGGCTGTATGGAAAAAGGAACCCTACCCCACTGTTGGTGGGAGTGTAAATTTGTGCAACCACTCTGGAAGTCAGTATGGAGATTCCTCAAAAAACTAAAACTAGAGGTTCCATTTGACCCAAATATTCTCCTTCTTGGTATCCTCTCAAGAGGATTAAAAGTATCATACCACAGTGATATATGCAAGTCATGTTTATAGTACCACAATTTGTAATAGCTGAACCTTGGAAACAGCCCAGATGTCCATCAACGGATGAATGGGTAAAAAAAATGTGATTTTATATACAATGGAGTGCAATCTTGCCATATAGAAGGATAAACTTGAGACATTTTTAGGTAAATGGATGCACCTTGAGACCATACTTCTAAGTGAAATAAATTGGACAAATGTTTAAATATCACATTGTTTCTCTTGTGCGAGAAACCAAAAGCACAAATAAACACCAAAATGTATGATAGATATTGGAAAGTAGGAAGAAAATGTTCAAATGGGAAGGGGTGGGAGGGGGAAGGGAAGGAAGGAGAAAAAAGAATTCAAATGTCTAATGTACATATACCAACTCCATATGATGACTATAATCATTATGTACTGCAGATGTACAAATAAAATTTTTTAAAAAGAAAATATTTGTTACTATTACAGTCATTACTGTCATCACTGATGCCATCATCATCATCCTAGTTTTGCTTCTCTTTGTACCCTTAAAGTTAACTAGTCACTAAGACATCTCTGTTCTAGTAACTAAATATTTCTCAAATCCATTTTGTTATTATCCTCCTTACTATTGCCTTGATATAAGCTTTCAAAATCTTCTAATTTGAGAACATACTATTAAGTGAAATAAATCAGACACTTATCAGTACACAATGAGAAACTTATGGTGTAAATAACGACAAAGGGGTATAATAGGTATTAGGTAAAAAAAAAAGTATTCAAAAGAGAGGAGAACTAGATAGGGAAAAGGAGGATAAAGAAGGAAGGTTAAACGAAAAGTAAGATGAAAGGGAAAAAATGGAAAAATGTAAATAAACTTGTTGCAAATAGAGAGGGGTGGATGAATGGAAGGGGGAGGGGAGAGAAGAGGGAGGAAAACCAAGATACATCATGTATAGGTACAAAATAACCATGTTGATTATGATCATTATGTGTACAATGTACCAATACATGTTCTTGGTAAAAATAAAAATTTTAAAAAAAGAAAAAAATCTTCTAATTTAAATTTCTAGTATCTGATCTTACTGAGCTTTCAGTGATTTCTCTGACTGTTGAACTCCCACACACAATATGAAGGTGAGGAAGAAAACTAACAGAGATGAAGTTGGAAAAGTACTCAGGAAATAGATGATGAAAAGCCCAGTGTGTCAAAATGAGAGCTGTCTCCTTCATTCTGTAGCTGATGGAAAGCCATTAAAGTGAGCCATTTTCTGGAGAGCAGAAAAGTGAGAACAATCATATATGCGTTTTACAAAGATAATGTGGAAAATCTAGAGCCAGAGTCTGTAGGACTCTGAAAGAATAGTGGGGAGAGGGTAAGGCAGAGATCAAAGTGATTCAGGGTTGGGGTTTGAGAAACTCCACTGATAGGTTGCTATTTTCTGAGATGACTGGTGTATGGAGTTTTTGAGTGATAGGAGTGACTAGAAGTGAAACTGGAAAGAGAAAAAATAATTTACATTGCAAAACATTTTTTATTTTATTCTTTCACTATATTAGTACAGACATAGATACTTTTTTTTCCTTAGGAAAAGCAACTAGGAAAATAAGAACATTCATTCTCTCTTGTTGCCCTTTCTTTTCTTTGCATCCTGTGATGAAGTTCTTCTTTTATCCAGCCCTTGAATGCCTTCACTCTCACTTACAGGCCACTTAAAGTATAACCATCATTAAAGAATCATCTCCTCTAAACATTGATTGTGTCTGACTACTCCAGCCTATGCTGACCTCTTTTCTGATTACCCTTTGTGTTGAATGTTCAGCTGCTCCGTCTAGTGCTTAATAGGTTTCTAACCACTTCTTGTCTTCATTTTATCTTCCTTATTACCCTAGACTGCTGCCCGTGAGGGCAGAGCAAATGATTGACTCCTCCAGAAAACACACAGTAGAAATGCTAAACTACTTTATGGATGCAGAAAGTGTTAAAAGGAGCCTTAAAAACCAACTGGTCCAGTAGTATCAAGCCTTGAATTTAAAACTTCAAGATGCTTGTAATAATGTCCACATATTGTTTTTCTTAATTTAATACTCTGGTAGCTATTGTGTATATTTTCTAATATCAAGTATATATGAGCTTTTTGTATAATAACATCAGTCCAGTTCAGGAACACTAGAGATAAGTTATTTCACAAGTGACTGTTGGTTAAAAAAAAGTCTTTCAAAAGATTGAAGGCATGAGGAAGGAAAATTCATCCCTTCAAAGTAACATCACTAAATAACAGAAAAATACACATAAAAACCAAAATGAGCTATCACTTCACACCTGTTAAAATGATAATTATCAAATAGATAAGAAAGAACAAGTGTTCTGAGGGTGAGGGAACCTCTAAGGAAACCTCTAAACACTCTAATACTGCATGATCTCACATGTGGAATCTAAAATGGAACATCAAAAGAATTGAATACATAGAAACAGAGTGCAACAGGAGTGGGAAGTGGGAAGCCAGAGCCAAAGGGTACAAAGTTACAGTTATTTAGGTTGAGTAAATCTGGAGATCAAATGTACAGCTTAAGGACGATAGCCAATAATATTGTATCCTAGCAAACAGTGATCTGGACCAGTTCTCATTTTAATGGTATGGAATCTGAGACAGAGGGCCCTAGATAAAGGACTAGTCCAGCTCTTAACCTGCTTAATAACTGATTAGGGCTAGAATGTAGACCTCCCTGCTCCAGCTTAGCATGACTCCATTGAGGCATTCTTATCTCTACTGGGATCTATGACTGACATACACAGGGCAGAAGAAATGATGCTAGTATTTGTTGAGAATTTATTTTTTACCAGTTCTTTCAGTGGTTACTTTATTATTCATTATCTTATTTCTTCTCCACAAAGCAAACAAACAAACAAACAAAAATACCTGTGAAGTAGTTAATAATTTCCTTTATTCATTCCTTCCTCCTTCTCCTCCCTACCCGCAAAATGGAGAACAAACAAGGCTAAGAAATGCTCTTCAGTTAGCCAAGTGTAAAGTGGCAAGGTCTGTCCAAATCCAGGTGTCTATATACCTCTCAAATGCATTCTTAATTGTTTTTGAACCAAGTCTCTGGGCTTGGAAGTTTGAAAGGTGCTGGGAAAGATGTAAGGACTGCTCAAGAGAACACTGAAGAAAATGGGAGAATGTCCTAAGTACACCAAAATAGTCTTCAAAACTAGTT
Source organism: Hystrix cristata (assembly GCA_004026905.1). Classification (NCBI taxonomy): domain Eukaryota; kingdom Metazoa; phylum Chordata; class Mammalia; order Rodentia; family Hystricidae; genus Hystrix; species Hystrix cristata. The sequence goes on along the minus strand of PVJO010002003.1, from coordinate 99,568 downwards.
CTTTTTGGTTTCAGTATGTGGACTGACCCACATTCTATGCCTCACTCTGCACTGAACTTCTCTAGGACTCTGTTGCCATAGTCTAGCCCAGTGGTGGTGAACCTATGGCATGCACGCTGCACCAGGTTGTTTGTATTGTGTCCGGGGTGTGTGTGTGTACCACACTGCCGCTCCACTCTGCTGTCCAAGCAGCTCAAGCAGCTCACAGGGATTAAACCCAGCCCCAGTAAGGGATTAAAGGGACCAAGTTTAAGAGAAAACAAAAACACTTTAATCATAGGAAAGGAGGGGACAGAAAGCTACCTTGTGAGAAGGCAGGGGGCTCCAGAAAGATGGAGGACTGTGGGCCCTTTGTTACTGGCTGCTTTTATAAGGATTTAAGGGCCCTTCCCCTACCTGAAATTTGTAATAATCTGATTGGTTCCCTAGGCTGTCATAGATGGATCCCAGGCCCCAAGACCCGTAAACCCCTGAGCCATCGTCATGCACATTTTTAAGTGAGCTTTATTTGGCTTCTTTTGTCCTGGCAGAATCTTATCTTTGGAATTTATGGGTTTGTTCAAAAAGGGCCTTCCATACAGGTCAAATTAGCAACTAAGTGAAGGGGGTATGTGTATTAATACAGTGGCCCTAGAGTGGGAATTTTATTTTATTTTATTTTATTTTATTTTATTTTTTTAATTTTTTAACCAAGAACATGTATTGGTACATTGCACATATATTGATCACATTCATCATGTTTGTTTTGTACCTGTTACATGGTGTCTCTTGGTTCTCCCCCCTCTACCCTCCCCTCCCTTCTTTTCCCTCTATCCCTATTTACAGCAGGTTTATTCACAATTCTCCATGATTTCCCTTTCCCCTTTCTTTCCATTTTTTCCCTTCCTGCTTTTCTCCCTTCCCTCTTTCTAGTACTCCTCTCCTTTGTATATTATCTTCCTTTTATATAATATCTATTACACCACTTTGTCCTTATTTACAGTTATGATTTCTCATATCAGAGAAACAATTCGATGTGTACTCATGAGTGTCTGATTTATTTCACTTAATAGTATATTCTCAAGGAACATCCATTTACATACAAATGACTCTAGCCTATCCTTCTTTATGGCAGTGTAGTACTCCATTGTGTAGAAAAACTATATCTTCTTTAGCCATTCATTAGTTGTTGGGTATTTAAGCTGCTTCCAAGACTTAGCTATTACAAATTGTGTTGCTATAAACATGGTTGTGCATATATCTCTGTGGTATGACGATTTTAATTCTTCTAGGAGGATCCCCAGTAGGGGAATAGCTGGGTCAAATGGAACCTGCAGTTGTAGTTTTTTGAGGAATCTCCATATTGATTTCCACAGTGGCTGGACCAGTCTGCATTCCCACCAACAGTGGAGGAGGGTTCCTTTCTCCCCACAGCCCCGCCAGCATTTGTTGTTGATTGACTTTTTCACAGGGCGATTCTTTCTGGAGTGAGATGGAATCTTAACAGAATTTTATATGTATGTTTTTATATACTAAATAAGTGCTTTCTTTCAGGTGGCTGTCTCTTGTTCCTTGCATTTTATTGAAGGTGAATGAGGGGCAGCTACCTTGAATTCCAGCACCTGTTTCACCTGTGCTCTGCCAGTCGCCTCCCCTCTTGTCTTGTTCATTTCTTTCTCTGGTGAGGCTTTAACTCTTTCTAGTCAGGATTAGCCAGAAAGCCCAGTGAAGTCTTTCCCTCTTTACAGACCCATTCCCCTGTAGTATCATTGAAAGCTCTAAATGTTTGCCATCACTGGTCTAGCCACTCCTTCCTCCCCAGATAATCTGAAACATCCACTGAGGGAAAATCCCAGCTATGGGGATAGACAACTTTGCTAGCAAAACATAGCTACTCTTCCTCTCATTTGACATAGCCCATCTAATGGAATATAGCAATGACCCCCTATTTTCTGTTCCACCTCAGTCACTTTCTTCTTCCCTCCATCCAGTACATCCTCGCCAGATTTTTCTTTTCTTCTAAAAGCTCTGATCAGTCATACTTTTACTGGCCACTGAGGTCTATATACATCGGTTTGTTTGCTTGCCACTGGCCAACTCAAAGGAGGCCATTTATTTTGGTGAAAAGGAAAATGGCTTTATTCAAAGCTAGCTCTGAGGAGACTGAGGGGCTTCATTTGCCTCAAGTCACCATCTCACTGCATACAAAAGTACAAAGGTCTTTTATAGTAAGGAACAAAAGGGGGGGCTAGGAATTTAGCTCAGCGGTAGAATGCTTGCCTAGCAAGCACAAAGCCCTGAGTTTGATCCCCAGCACCAAAAAAAAAAAAAAACCCAAAAAACGAAAACAAAAAAAGGAACAGAAGGGAAAGGGAGTTACGTATATGTATCTCCAGGCTTGTTTCACTGCTCCCAGCCATTTTCGGCTCTCTCCCTTTCTGCTTGGGGCCAGTACCTGTATATTCTGCCCATTCATCTGGTCTGAGGAAGTTTGGAAAAGTTGCTTGTCTCTAAGAAAAAAATCTAACTTTTAAAATGTAATTTTCTGTGCCAGTTACAATAGTATTCTGTAAAAAATGCCAATGTCTTCTCGTTGCTGACAAAATAAATACAATGGACTCCCATTCAAGCCTTAATTGCATTTGTCCTCTCTGATTTCCCTATAGTATTATAGACAGCTAAGTAAGGTAGAAATATTATAGGCTGTCAGACAGGGCCGGGCCCTCAATGGAGTCAACACACAAGAGGAGAATATACTACAACTATGGCTAGAGGTACATCCATTGAAGGCCAGGCCTCTAGATAAAGATGGAATGACCAGAGCTACACCCCTGACCTAGGGATAAACAATGGACTAAAGATCACATTCATCTGATCTGATAAAGTCTAGGTCACCCAGTTGGGCGACCAAGACCTCCAGATCCACCCCATCCTGGAATGTCTTTGTTCTTTCTTTGTCCGTGTGCTACATGACATTCTTCCCCATTGGGTCAATATTACCTAAGCGACTACACTTGTAATATTATTGATTAATCATCATTTTGACACACATTGTATCCGCCTCGTGATTTTGCTGTATAAAACTTCCTCTGAAAATTGGGCTCGTTGGCAACCCACTCGGGTCCCCTCCTGTCTCTCAGGAGCTGTCTTTCTGTCCCTCAATAAATTTCCTACTCTTAACCTCCTTTGTTCCTTAGAATTCATTCTTCGACTTCAGGGAACACAAACTTGGCATAACTGACATCTAGCAGGTTGGGAGTTATATTTTTTCCACTATATCAGTAGCACCTTCTGTGGATGGTTTCAGTCAAGTGCTTCTATGCCCTTCTGATGCAGGAGGGTAATGGGTGTTCAGAGAGGATATTTCCAGGTTCTTTATTAGCACAGGCAATGAATTGCAGGAGTGAATTTTAGGGCATTAAGGAGGTTTATTTAAGTAACAAAAGGGAGACTGGTTTTACCAGGTGAATGAAATAACCAGCCGCTGCCACAATTAGAGAATCTAAAATGGAGTGGGTGGCAAGGGAGCCAAAAATGGAGCATGGGTTAGGGGTCAGAGGGCGAAAAATGGAGCATGGGTTAGGGGTCAGAGGGCGAAAAATGGAGCATGGGTTAGGGGTCAGAGGGCGAAAAATGGAGCATGGGTTAGGGGTCAGAGGGCAAAGGGGATTAGGAAAGCAAGAGGGCAAGAGCGCAAGAGCTGAAGAGCGAGCTCACGGTGCCACTCACTTTCATCTGGATTCTGTTCTCCTGAGAGTTTCACGATCCTGTGAGAAGAGGGGCGGTTGGAATTTTGCCCCATGTTCATCTTCCTGGCCAGGTCAAGCCACAGCCTATTCCTAGCTCACTTCCCAAACTGCATGTAATTGCTGACACTGTTGCTTTTTCCTGGTGATAATGTGAGTACCAGACTCACGGTTCCATAAATGTCAAAGAATAAAACTGTGAGCCAAAGGAGATTAGCAGAGTTTTATTGGAAATAAGAATAGCTCTTGGGTTTCCAGAAGGGGATCCAAATGGGGTGGCCACATGGTGCCTCTGTCCAGAGGTGATTATAGATGAGTAGAATCATAAATTGCTCAGTTGTTTACCGGCCACCTATCAGTTTGCTCTGTGGACCTAAAATGACCAAGTAGACCTCAGGCCTCTAACCCAGTTCTTCAACAGGTAGAGTTTACAGGAAACTAAGACCTTAGAAAGAATCGGTTAATTTGAATTATCATTTTCTCCAAACTCAGGAACTTAGTAGGGAGTGGCTCCACCTCCCTTTAGTAGTGAATGGGCTGCATTCCTTGTTGCCTGAGGAAGTTCATTCCTGGTCCAAAGCCCTGGTTTACTGTCTATTCTTATTTTAACTCCCATTTATATGGCTGATTGCCCAACCATCTCAGGCCCTTCCCCTAACTAGCTGCCTCACTCATTAGCTAACTAAATAAGCTACCTCCCACACTGGGATGCATATCCACCCATCCCTGCTGTTATTGAAATCTTACATATCATTCAAAATCTGTCTCACATCCTATCTCGTCCATAAAGTAATTTCTTGGTGCCCTCTATCTTGATTTCTTCTTCTCAGCCTCTTAACATATACACCTGGTGTGGCATTTATGAAGACACTTAAAATTTAGTTGTTTCTTTTCTTTGTAGTGGGAATGATTTAAGACTGCAAGTTCAAATGGTCAAATAAATATCAATTAAAAAACTATATTGTATCTGACTAGAGTCCCAATCCCTCTATATTAGTGAAGAATACAATCTTTTCTAGAGATGAATGCGAATGTAAGCAACCTACAGGGTATCCGAGTGAATCCAGATAATGAGGGAGTTGGGGCCTTTTGCATCTAGCCCATCATTTGTCCTCTTTATTCAAGACTCAGTTTCTTGAAGAGAACCCGTGTGCTCTAATTTATCCTCTCTGTGAGCCCGGATTCTTTCTCTCTGAGCTCTTTCTCATTCATAGTGCTATTTGGAGGAGAAGAAGTTCCAGCTGCTTATTCATGGATCCAGCTGAGTTCTATTCCTTTTCCATTTGGGGAAATCTCCACTCTCCTGGATCTCAAAGATACTCCTCTCTCTTTCCTTCAGCACATCTCTAGTCATCTCTTACACAAGGTGGTGACTAAGGGGCACAGGATCAGATTCCACTATTCTTACCATCCTGAGTAGATGTGTCCAAAATCTGTCTCTTGAGTACACATAGTCCTCACTAGCTACTGTTCTCATCTTTGGATTTCAGCTGAAATTCTAGACAAGATGAGGCAGGAAGCTATGAGGATGTTAAGGTGGGTTAAGTCACTTGCTCAAAGCCAAGCAGCAAATAAGCTATGGAGATAGGTTTAAACCTAGACAGTCTGACTCTAGAGTCCAGGTGTATAACCCCAAACTCTTATGGTCCCACCAAGGCAGGGAGCTAGCAGGACTTTGAAGTAGCTGCCTGATAGGAAACAAGCAAGCAATTGTGCTTTTGGATAAGAGAGGGAAAGAAAGCAAATGGTTAGTCAAATGAGCAAGCTGTCATATTTCTTTGAGAAGGAAAGCAAATGCTCAACCAAAGGAGCAAGCTCATCTAGTTCCTGACATAAAGAAACAGGATTTTCAGGAAACCAGGAGGGCCCCCATAAAAGTAAAATGCCTCCTTTTTGTACATGACTGTCCATGGACTAGTCAGTTACTTTGCTGTGGCTGACTCTCTGCTTTCTGTGTCTGCTTCTTTCCTATGATAAACTTGTATTTCTTTTAGTCTTAAAACTGCCCCATGTATTATTTCCATTTACATGTAGCTAAGATCCCATGCTAGCTGCTGACAGGCAGAAATATCTGTTGAACTAAGGAGCCTTTGATTCCATTTATTTCTTTGGACATATAATTAAAAGAATATTAATTAACGAAAAACTACTTTTGACAAAAAAGGGAAATGAACTTCATCTCTATGTACATATTCTGAACACCAGGTTGCCTGGATTCCATTCGCACTGGGGCTGTCTGTATGTTCTGCAGCCTCTTGAGGGACTTTTCTTTAGTAATTATTACAGGTCTGTTCTTGGTCACTTCAATTTATTACATGGCAGTTGTCAGTACAAATAATTACATTTTTGACTATGGGAAGAAACTTGTTTGTTTGATGGCAATTGTTGGTATAAATAATTTTCTTATATGCATACACAAATTTAATGCATTTTTCCTATTAACTAAGCACTTTTCACACATCATGGTTGTAATTTCTACAGTGTGAGGTGTGACAGCCAATTACCTATTCCCTCCTGACAGTAAAATGCTAAAGCCGAGTATAGCATGCCCAATTTATTTTCCCCAGGAAAAGTAATTCTAGCCCTCTCTTTCTGGAGTACAGGGCCCAGGAGGTAACCAACAAGACTCTATTTATTTAGAATAAAACATATAATGGAAAAGTTATTCCCTCTGCAAAGTTTTTTGTTGAACCAAATTGTTATTACAAGTCCATAATCCTTTATCTATAATTTCAAAATCAAAAACAATGTCAAAAGAAAAATATCCTTATAAATTTGTGAAAGACTAAGTTCAGATCAGGCAAAATCTGACCTGAAAAGATAAGAGATTATCTGGGATCTTTATCCCATTTAGTTGAATGTGGATATATTTTGATAAATTATGAGTTGCTTTCCAGATCCAGTTAGGTATGTTATTGGAAAAACAGTTTGTGCACCATAGTACCTCTAAAAATTCAGGAAATTCTGAATTATAAAACATGTGGGCTTTGAAAGATGTATTTTATGTGGGAGACAATGAATTGGCCAAAGACAAATTAGCAAGATGTGCAGAAAGCAGAATGATAGAGCTTGGGCTGAAAAGACAAGATTAGGATATATAGTAATTACATTATTTTTGATATGAGACTGTATAGAATTTGTTTATTTAGTTTTGGACATTCATTGTTGAACAGAGGCACCTGAATAAGAGGGTATTGTTCCATCAGCAGACATAGCTACCAGTGTGGGAATGATGCCTGGCTGTGGTACATGGGAGCCTCAGAGGCAGAAACAGTGCCAATCATGTGGAGTATGGCAGAGGCCAATGAAGATAATTCCAGTTTTCTCTAGAAGGTTCTAAATGGGATGTGCAAATTATAAAGCTATGCACAAAAGGATCCGAATTCTCCTTTCTCTGGCCTGATTCAGTCCTGTGACATAGTAGTAATCCTGGGGACTGGATATATATCCACAAAAATAGCCAAAGCCATCTGGACACAATCAAAGATTTCCCAACCTTGTCCGTGTAGGCAATATTCATTCAGCCCTCTAATGGTCAACCCTAAGTGTGCAGATGCATGTGGAAATTCTGTTAGTAATGGAAAAATATGAATTATAATCTTGAGAGAATATTTCCTTATATAAGTGTTCTCTTATTCTTTAATAACACATGAGATTCTTGTGTGAGAGGTTACAATATTACTTGTCATAGTTAGAGATATTTTGAGTTAGTAGAGGGAATTTGTTTTCACCTCTCAATTAGTGAGGAGTTTACTAAAAGATGCAGTAATATTAATAATAACCATTCTCATAGTTACTTTTCTCATTGTTGCAACAAAATACCTAACCCCCAAAGGTTAAGGAAGAAAGGTTTATTTCAGCTCAGAGTTCATAGAGGTTTCTGTCCGTAGTCAGCTGGCTCCAAGGCAAGGTGGCATGGCAGAGGGGTATCACAGAGGAGAAATCAAAGCAGCAAAGTAGCAAAGCAGGCCTTCTTTCTGTCCATTATATTCCATCCAGTCTACCTGCCCAAGTAGCACTCACACCCAGGGTGTGGCACCCTTAATTTCAGCATTGCACCTTTAATGGTAACATCACGTCCTTAATCCCAGAATCACACACCCTAGATCCAGCCATCTCCGAAAATCTCCACCTATGACCACAGGAGGCTTCGAGGGAAAATCTAGATACAAGCCATAACACCACTAAATAGTACTAATGATGGTGCTTAGTATGTACACGGTACTCGCTATATGCATAGTGCCAAGTACCATATAAGGATGATCTCGTTTTAATAATAATAGTCTCTTTATGCCAGACATTTAATTTATACTCCGTCATTTAATCCTCACATCACATCAGCAAGTTAGGTGGTAATGTCAACCCTCATTTACCTGAGAAGGAAACTGAGGCCAGAAAGTTAAGTATCCTGTCTCCAACCAGTGTGGTGGGTGGTGGGGGGAGATCCAGGATTGAGATTAAAAATTTTAACTACAAGTTTTCAAGGCACCAAGGCACCAGCCTTGAGGACAGACTTTGGATCAGACATAGAGGCTCCTGGAGATCCTCTCTTGTGCCAGGTACTAACCCGTCAGTAACCTCGGGCAACAGCATGGTGGGACTTGGCAAGGGGAGCTCCTAAAAGGGACCCTGGAAATCAGGCTTGCTGGTAGTGGAGGTGGAACACACATGGACATTCAGTAAAGGGCTTATGGAACAGCCAGCATGAAAGATTTTCATTATATTAATATTTAATATTCAATAAATTATTTCAATCAACCTACATGGCAGAGGGAGTTTCAAACCTACATCCACTTGTTGCCTGTGTGTGTGTGCGTGTGTGTCGTTTGGTCTTTTTGTTGTATGTCATCTCCCCTTTGCCCTTTTCAATTTTAATTACCTCCAGTAAGAAGGCGTTTTTACCTTACTGAGCAGGCTGCATCATCTAACATCAATCTTTTATGTTAACCCTAACCAGCTCTTTTTCCATTCCCTGGTTCTGGTGGAGCCTTCTGGAACAATCCTGAACACTTACTTCATCCATCCCATGATGCTGTTATACTTTTTCAGATTTCCTGTTTTTTTTTTTAAAGCAAAACATGTTCATACAATGAGCAAGAATATTTGAAGTTTTTTTCTGCTTTTGTTTAGCTTCATAAAAACCCTCAACGCTAGAACATTCCCATCTTACTTAGAAATGATCCTTGTTACCTCAAATGAGGAAGAAAGATCTTTTTCCCCAGGAAAGAGCTTCCTATAGATGTAGAGTGACCTACTGTGGCGCTCTGAAGTTGAATGGGTTTATTTCAGACCCTAACTCCTTCAAATACTGTATAGGCTGAAAGATAAGTACTTTAATCTCATTTCCCATATTTGTAAAGTGGGGATAATAATATAATTATCTCATGAGTCTATTGTGAGATTATCAGTAACAAAAACCTATATACAGTTCTTAGTATACATAATAGATACTCAAAGTATTTTAGCTTTTTCAAAAAGGGACTCTGATTTATACTCCTGATATTAGCGAGCATAATTTGCACAAAAATACCAAAGCAAAAGTCTGAGAATTCCTGGCTTGCAATTACATTGGAAAAGACATTCATGCATAAACGGTGGGGGCTAAATGGGAGGATTCGTCATTATCTAGTCTAAAATTTTTGTGACTGGAGAAGCATATTCATAGAATCATAGGTAAGAGTGAAAAGGAAGAGGAAGAAATAGAACATTTAATCCAAAATGATTTTCTGTCTATCTTGAAAGATACATCTTATTTCTCCCATTTATTAGTTAGGGAACAGAGCCCCAGAGAACAACTGCCAAACGGAGACACTGTAGGGGTAGGTTAGGAGTCAGCCCACCCAGGTAAGTTAGTTTGGCCAAATCCTCTCCTCTTTGATAAGGACCCCGGAGGTGCCCTCTTCGATCCCATCATGTTACTGTGAAGAAACCAATGACAGAGGGCCAAACATCTTGCCCTGGAACTAAAATCCTGGAGTGCTCCTGGCTACAATTTGTCTCCTCTTAAAATAGAATTTTACCCTCCCCCAAAGCAATCAGCAACTGAACAGAATTGAGGATCTATGTCTTGGGGTTTTTTTTTTTGCATACTTACTTTATAACAACTGTATTTAGTTTGTAATCGTTCACTTGCATGACTATCTTGCTACAACATTGTTCCTTAAGGGGAAAACCAAGTCTTTCTTCTCTGTAATCCTCAGAGCCCAACACAATTCTCCACATACGATAGGTGCTTGATAATGAAACAGAATGAATAAGTAGATGGATTAACCGTTTGAAGCATGATTCAGGATATCTGGTATGACTCTTGTCCCACTTTCATCTTTTTCTACCTTCCAGACTTATGGACAACACCCAGACTTCTGTAACAGAATAGGAGACAACTTCTGGGGCTGGGGTCGTAGCTCAGTGGTACAGTGCTTACCTAGCATGTGTGAGGCCTGGGTTCAATCCTCAGCACCTAGGGGGAAGAACAAATGGCAGACAACTTCAGAGCTAAACCAGCAAGGCCTACCCCTTGCAGAAGACTGGAGAATACCATCCTCTGAAGTGTGGTGGGTCTTACCTCAGCTCCTTGGGTATCAATCCTTTCTGTGACCTTTTCATCTGGAACAATTGAGAGAGAGAGAGAATGAGAGCAAAGAAAGAAGTCAGGAGTCTTTAATTATGGGTCAGCATTCACTTTTTCATGGGCAACAAGAATTGGAAAATGTTTCCAGAGCAGAAGGTAGTGTTTCCAGGGACATCAGAGAAGAGATTTGATTTTAAAATCTGGTATTAGGGGTTGGGGATTTAGCTTAGTAGTAGAGTGCTTGCCTCACCAGCACAAGGCCCTGAGTTCAATCCCCAGCACCCTAAATCAATCGATCAATAAAATCAGGTATTAATGGAGCCCAGTGGGCAGGAGAACCTCTTCACTTATTCTGACTGTTGAGAGAGTGCCTAGGGTAGAGGACTGATGCTGAGGGAATGTGCTGGCAAGAAGCTCCACGAGCCCCACTCATTCCTTCTTCATACCAGCTAACGTGGTGATTCTAAAACCTCTAAGAACCTAAAGAAATAGACCTTCTCTCTCTCTCTTTTTTTTTGAGACGGGATCTTGCTCTGCATTTCAGGCTGGCCTTGAACTCGGTATGTAGCCCAAGCTGGCTTTGAACTCTGAGTGCTGGGATTATTATGAACCACTACATGCACAGAAGTAGGCTATCTTGCCACAAATACTGTGCACCCCAAACACACATGAAACATGATTTTGAATTAGAAGACCCCTAGAATTAAGAGTCAGCTCCCCACGTGGGGCGCACCCACACAATGATCTTTTCCTTGTTGTTTTCCTGACTGGAACAGGCTCAGGACCATGCCACTTAATAGCTGAGAAGGTAGGAACAAAGGAGGAATGAAGGATCTGACCTTCCAAATCTTGACTTGATATCCCAGATGCCTTTAAAGGCAGTAGACGTCTATGTCTGATGACTGTCTGGATTATCATTAGGTAACTTGGGATTTCATAGGCTGTGAGCCTAGGAACAGAACCGCTCATCTTATTTCTTTGGAAAAATATGTTTAATCTATTTCAACCAACTTCTGAATGAAGTAAGGGTATTTAGATACTTTAGGGCATTTAGTAAGCTAGGTACAGCCTTCGGTCCATTTAGAAAAAAAAGAAAATGTCCTATTAGAAAATACAAACCCCCACTTCATTAGGACCATTTCTTTAGGCTCCTCGGTTCTCTGTGGCATTGGGAAGTATAGGGAAAACTGCTGCTCCTTCCAAGCATTAAGAACCTTTATGAAGATATAGATTGTTAACATCTTGCTACAAAGCTGAATAACCAGTTATTTTACTGATCTGAAAATACTGTGCCTAAGATTATAGTAGTTCAGATTTGATTTTGAGGTGCAGTGTTCTATAGAAAGCGCAAGCAAAATGAATAACTCATGAATGATGTGGTACATTTATGATTTATTTACAGCCTAGAATTCATGCTAACTCAGTCAACATCAAACACTTTATACCCTGGGCTGCCATTTAAATCAGCATTTAGGGAGAAAAGGGACAAGACCGAACACAGGAGATATACTATAACTTTAATATGGCAGCAATTGAGAATCTAAATATATGCCAAGAAATAAATTGAATGATAATGAATATAAAAGGGAGGTTTAAGGAAACTAGTAGTATCAAGAGATTGACTATTACTGCTGAGTAAATTATGCATGCTATTATATGTTACCAGCTTCTCTCTAGGCTTTTTCTTAGTTGTTCTTTCATGGCATTTTGTGATTTTTTTTTTTTAATCAAAGTCTTTCCTGAGTATTTCTATTTCTATTTCTTTTCTTTTCTTTAAAATTTTTTTTTCCCCAGTACTGGGGATTGAACCCAGGATCCCAAGATCTTTGCATTGATTTGCTTTGAGCTACATCCCCAGTCATGGTCTTCCTCCGCCTCCTCCTCCTCTTTCTTTTTATCATTATTTTAATTTTGAGACAGTCTCATGAAGTCACTAAGTTGATCAGGCTGGACTCAATCTTGGACTCCTCCTGCCTCAGCTTCCCGGGGTGTTAAAGTTACAGGCCTGAGCCAGCATGCCCAGCTAATTCCTTAATAAAATTTTAGCTATGAAAAAAAAACCTGAAATCCTTACAACAATCAGGAGGACATAATTTTGTCAGTTTTCTAACAGTGAGGTATAACCTCACTGTTCTGCAAAGAATTTGTTAAATACCACAAATGTCTGTCTCTGACCAGGGGAGAGAGGCTATTGTAGGCATGAATCCTTAAGAGTAGCGTATTACCTCAGTAGAGTTACCCTAGGGATGACCGAAGAGTTGTGGAGATGTAGGGGTAGAGGTTCATACAGTAGTTTCTGTTGGCACGCATTGTACTTTCATCTCCACAAAAAGTGATCATTTAGGGCTGGGGGGTTAGTTCATTGGTTAGAGTGCTTGCTTCACAAGTACAAGTCCCTGAGTTCAATCCCCACCACTAAAACAAAAAACAAAAAAAACAAACAAACAAACAAACAAAAAAACCCAAAAGCGATCATTTCAATTAAAATGAGAAAAATGATCACTAAAAAACTTTTTTCAAATCTTCATGAGTTTTCATAAATTGCAATGCCTCGTGCTCTGGAGCCCTTGAAAGCATCATCCATCTCGGCCTGCTGCATGCGCCTGAGCAGCCGGAAGGCTTGACTGCCCAGGCTGGGGTTGACCTGACAGGCACAGGTGGGGTGAATTCTCAGTGATGGACGAGGTTCTGGTGAAACAGAGTAGTTCTGAGGGCTCATTTCCATCAAGTTCTGCCTTTCTCATGAAGCCGCCCAGTTACCAACGCTATCTCATTGTCTTTGTCTTAAGGATAAAAATAACATGAAAACATTCCTGTCCAGAGGGGAGATTCTCACAAGTATATTGTGCTCCCTCCATTTGCTGTGCAGATGGAAATAATCACTCTCCTTGGAAATGAACCTTTGACAAGTGGTCCTTAACATCGATTTTAATTCATCCCTTCTCTTCAAATACAACCAATTCTTGCAGGAGTTAATCTTAGTTTGATCAGCCTGCTAAATTACTATCAACTGGATAACTTATAAATAATATCTATCTTTTGTGGTCCTGGAGACTCAAGATCAGTGTACTGGCAGATTCAGTGTCTAGTGAGTTTTCTCCTCCTGATTTATAAATGGCCACTTCTTGCCATATCTTCCCATGGTAGAGAGAGGAAACATTTCGCTCACATAACTTCTTGTCGAGGGCCTAATCTCACTTCTGCCGTTCTAGCCTCATGACCTAGTTGGGTCTCAAAGGTCTCACCTCCAAGTACCATCACACTGGGAATTAGGGCATTAATATATGAATTTCAGAAGAACACAGAGTATTCAGTTCATCATAGAGTTGATTCCTGAGTAAAAATAAATAAATAAAATTAAACCCAACTAACAAAAATTCTTAACAGACAAAAGATCCTTGGTGGGCCAGAGCTGTGGGTGTTTTTGAGGTCTAAGCTCCCACCGTGTGCACCAGTTGAGGGCACTTTCACTCTCATGCCTGCTGCACCACTAGCTCTAGTTGCTCCAGGGACCCTGTCATTCTCAGGCTTTTGCTGACACAGGAAGCAGGCCTCTTTTATCATGTCAAATTTTGCTGCCTTCAAGCCTGTCAAAGGACATAATATCCATACTGAGCAGATGTGATCTACTGCAGCAGGTACCAGGCTGAAGACATCCTGAGAGAATCATAAATGAAGATAAAATGACTTCATTAAATATGTTGTAAAATAAATGGCTCTTTGTCTGCTTACCTTTCCTTGAGTTTTTGAGTTAATTTATGTGATACTATTGCATATATCTTACTTTTCTTCCTTAGGACAAAGAATAAAATCAGTTCCTTTAGAAGAAAGAGTTCTTGCCAAAGAGAGAGGGAAACTGAGTTCTTTGGCCTTGAATGAATAAGGAAAAGTGAAGTTGACCCTAAAATCATTGATGTAATTCGCATACAGATGGACTGAGCTGCTCAAAAAGGAAATCTCATCCCACACTCTGGTGTGGGCATCATAGCACACGCATTTCCCACAGGCTTCAGACACCACCACGCCAAACCCAACTGGCAACCCAGATGCTGATGCCTCTAGGGAGCTTGAACCTATCACCCTGCACACACTGGATACTATGGGCCAGCTATTGTGAATCCCTAACACAGCAGTTTTGGAGGCACTCAGGTCTCAGTGCTCAGCTGCTAGCATTTGCCACAGCAGAGGTGGGGAGTGATGAGGGGATGGGGGACTTCATGAAAGCTGCGTTAGCTAAGACAGGACCCTCATCCAAGCCCCTCTCTAGAACAAACTACTGGGACTAGGTTCAAGTCTCCTGCCATGACCTGTAGTGATTAGCAAGGCAACTCAGCTAAAATGGGGCTTAGTCTACAGCACGAGAGCCTAGAAGGTAGTCCAGAGAGTGGGCCGGAGAAAAAGATCAGGCTGTTCATTTCCAAATGCTCAAGTACACTGGTTTGCATGACCTGCACAGTACGGTGAACCTGAGGAATTCAGTCTGGACTGGAAGTAATCAGACATAAGCCAGCACACCATGGCAAATAGGTGTTAAGGGGTATATTAAGGATACCTAGTTTGTGGTTGCTTTCTGAAGTAGCGTGTTGAGGAGGCTCCTGATCCCAACAGGAACGAGGAAGACCATTCATGGCATCATCAAATAGGGTAGCGTGGTGGCAGCAATGCCGTGTACATGCCATCTCTGAATTACACAGTGACACAGAAAGCTCCGGGTCTGAAAAAATAAGCGGGAGCCTAATTATGGAAAGCTTTGGAGGTTAAACTACAGAATGTGGCCTTTATTTTGTAGAACTTTATATATATGCTTGGTCAGACCACTAGTTACAAAAATACAGACTGTAAATGCCTTCAGCAGGTTCCAAGCTCTCCACTTGCTGAAGAGCCATGCAGCTCTCTGTTGTCTCACGCTCAGTCACACCACGTGCTTAAATTACCTGAAAGTATTTTAGTTTTCAAGCCTGCTGCAGGTATTAGAGAATTACTGATGGATTATGAGCTGGAAAATAACATTATCAGAACATATTTTCTGAAAATTATTCTTGCAGAAATGTGAAAGTTGGATTGAAGGGTGAAGAAAAGAGTGGAAGCCGCAGTACTCATTAGAAAGTGTTGGAACTCTCCACATAGATCCGTAGAAACAGGAAAGAGGAGAAGAGCTTAGAGATGTTTCAGAAATGATGTCAAGCCCCAGCTTGGGTATAAGGGATAGAGACAAGAAAGAGGATGAAAATGATGTCGGAGTTTTAAACCCAGGGACTGCATAGACTAATGTTTATATTAAAAGAAATAAGGAATCCAAATAGAAAAACAAATTTAGGGTGGTACATAGAGAGGAAGGAAGCAAGTGGGTGAGTTTTGGAACTCTGTCATTGTTCTAATAATGCTACTGTTACAGATGGAATTCTCACAACACAGCATTTCCCTGAAAAAAGCTGTAAGTTGGACATTGTGTCTTGTCCTAGCTTTTCCAAGACCAATGGAGGACATCCAATTTGGACAGCTGGCTAGGGTGAAAGGTTTAGTCCGTGGCCGTGGAATGTAGCCAAATCAACGGATGGAATCTGTGCCCTTGACCAGAAGAGCAAAGGACTAACTGTGATCAGTTTCAGCCATTTCTGGTATAACATCTAATCAGATATTGGCTTCCTCTCCTCAGCATTCTTGCCAGCTGGATGGCGGCCTGACCTTACTGCCTGTCCCAGCTATGAATAGAGGTCACATTGAATTTTTGACTCTCTCGATCAAGGGAGATTGATCTGACTGAATGAGACAGGAAGTAGAGAAGTTTGTCTAGGTCAACAAATAAGTGTGTGCACCATCTTGCTGGATGTCTGGAACTGTGCTTTGCCTACTTGTCCAAGCTCTGAGCCCTGTTTCATGATGCCGAACATGGAGTTTGCTAATAGTGGTTGCTGCACATCCTCCACCTAACATTCTCTCATAGGTGCTTCATGCAAAGACCCACTCTCATCTATTGAGTCTTCATTTAGTTATCAGTTAACTGAGGAGCTTAGTTTGAACTTTATTATTTATCGTGATTTCATGGACTGACTGGGCTCAGGTGGATGACTCACAAGACTCTCATGCAACTGTAGTTGGGTTTGGAGAATCCAAAATGCTTCGTTCACATGTTTGGCCCCTTGGCAAGGACATCTAGAAGTTGGATTCAGCTGGGCTACTGATGACTGGGCCTCTTGCTCTCACCATATGGACTTGGGGATTCTTCCCCCCGTGGTCCCCCCCCACTTTTTTAAGACAAGGTCTTGCTCTGTAATTCAGGCTGACCTTGAACTTACTGTGTAGCCCAGGCTCAAACTCATGGCAATCCTCCTGCCTCAGCCTCCTAAGTGCTGGTATTACAGGCATGCACCACCACACCCAGCTGATTCTCCCTTTTCATCTGGCCTCCACGCATGGTTCTTACATGGCACGCAGGGATTTCCAAAGTCCAAAAGCAGAAACTGCCATGCCTTCTGATGACTTAGACCATGAAAAGGCATAATGTCTCCTCTGATTTTCTCTATTGGTAAAGCAGGTCATAGGACCAGCCCAGATTAAGAACAGGAAGGGACTACACAAGAGTATGAATTTGAGGAGGCACAATTCACTTGTCGGGGGAGGAAGGAGAGGAAGCCCCCAGCTTCCTAATATTCTCAGAACAGAATTGTCCGAGACTTTCTGTGAACTGAGCCCCACGTCCCCTGACCTCAGCTCTACCCTCCCTCTCTTCCTTCTAGCCATACTGTCTCCTCTTGCTTTCCCTTTTTCTGGGAGAACTCAGGCAGAAGAAGGCATTCGGGATGGTGGCCGAAAAATGAGTGAACCTTGCCAGAGATGCAGGAATCATCTAGGAAGTTGAGTGATGGTAAGGGAATTCTAAGGCCTAAAGTTTGGATCTGAAGTCCGCCACAGGCCTGTGTGGTGAAGGCCTGTTCTCCAGGGGGCATTATTGGGAGGTGGTGGGGCCTAGTGGGAGGCCTTCAGCTCACTAGGAATGTGGCATTGGGGTCGGCAGTGGGACCCCCACCCCTTGTTTGCTCAGTCCCTGGCCATGAAGTGAGTGGTTTTGCTCCTCACACTCCCACAGTGATGGGCTAACTTGCCCAAAGCAACAGGGCTAACTAATCATAGACTGAAACTTCTAAAACTGTGAGACAAAACAGCCCTTTTCTCTTTATAAGTTGATTATTTCAGGCATTTGTTATAGTGGCAGAAAGCTAACTAACACACCAAGAAAAGGAACAACACTTAAAAGCACTGAGGGTTTTGAAAACTGCCAATCATATGGTTAGAACATGAAGTACTGTAGAAGAGGAGGTTAAAAGGGACAAGAAGAGGCCAGATCATAAAGGAAATTAGATACCAAGCCAAGGAATTTTGATTTGATTCCCTACCTATTGAAGACTTATAAGCTGAAAAGCTTCATCAGATTTCCATTTTATGTATGTACGTGCCACTGAGGATTGAACCCAGGGCCTTTGCACTGAGCTACATCACCAGCCTCTTTTTTTCTTTTATTTTGAAACAGGGTCTCACTAAGTTACTAAGTTGCTGGGCTCAGACTTGGGATCCTCCTGCCTCAGCCTCTGAGAGTGCTGGGCTTACAGGTGTGTGCCACCACGCTAGGCTCAGATTCATTTCAGAAGAGGACCCCTTGACATTTTGGGAGATGCTCTAGAAAGTGATGGGATTAAAAAGTAGAGAGACCTATTAGGAAGTTATTACAACAGATCAAATAAGACATGGTATGGGTCTTAGCAGGGCTGTTCCTGCTCCATCTTTGGGTAAAAATTTGGAAGATCTCTAACTATAAGACAAATTGACTTAAAATGCACTATCAAACCTATGTGTCCCAGAAAGATGACTGATAAAGATTTAGAAAATGGGTAGAGCAAAGGTACTCATGATTATTTTCTATCCAACTCGTACGTGAAAAGATTTTTCATAGTGTTCAAGCCCCATCTGCTTCTGTTCAGGTCTATGAGCTATCTCTTCATGCTTTTTATTGTTGAATATACTTTTTCTGGCTAATTTATATTTCTCATCGCAAGAAAAAGATAATGTCACAGTTACTACTCACAATGTCATGGCTCTTCACAAGTTATTTGTATGGTAACCATACAGATCTTTTGGCTCTTGCAGGTCCCCAGCACCTGTTATTTCATGCTGGCTACATCCTGACTCATGACACAGCACGGTCCATCACGTGCCTGGGAACACTGCTTTCTGTGACTCTCAGAGGTTGCCATGGTCCTCTGCTGATGATGACCACAGATGCAGGTCTTACACAGAAAAATGGGAGCAGTAACTCATTTTCTGTGCATGTTAAATTTATTATTAAAAATTTATACCATAAATGTAAAATAGCACATATTCCAACCCTACCTTCTCTTATCTTTAGACTGTAAGCACTGGATTCCTAGAATATCTTTTCCTTTAATGTTGGATACACTCCTCCCTTCCACTGCCACCTACAAGTACGGAGGAAGGAGCTTGTGGGCCTGGCAGGAAAAGTATAATCCCATTCATTTGGAATCTCCATCCTCTGTCTGGAATGCCATAAGACCCACCTGGAAGAGAACCATATCACCATATCAGAGGCAAAAGGGGACATTGATTAGAGGGCTGTTTTAAAAGTTTATGGGAGCACTCAAGCCACTTTCTTGAATATTTTAAATTTCTTTTTTCTTCAAAAATCGAACTCAAATTTTTGTTAGTTCTTTGTAGTTTTTCCTCTTTCCCAGCACCCTCCATAAGATCATAATGAAATTTTAGGGAATGGAGTTGCTATGACATATTAGTGTTTATAATAAACAAGAAAGAAGGAAGGAAAGAGGGAAGGAAGGGAGAAAAATAAAGGAAAGAAATACCAAAAGAAAAACATTCTTATAATCCAAAATAGACTGGAGCAAAACACATCCCTGAGTCTCACACACCTGTTTAGTTCTGTGTTGAGGGTGGTGTCTTTCAATTCCATTTAAGATTCACTTATTCTTTCTGGAAAGTACTCATGTAGTGGGATTTTGTTTTGTTTTGTTTTTTTAATCCCTTTACTAAATGGATCCAGGAGGGCTTACTGTTTTCTGGAGAAGAACAGAGATGCTATTGTGCCTTGAAGCAAAATGACTGACAGCAAAGGAGGCCGACCTCGGGTGCCCTCACCACCAGAGATAAAAGGGCTACTTTGAAAGTCTTGCTAACTATTCAGCACTATTTTCATTATTTCTGTGAAGCCCAACACTGAAACCATTTAAAGGGGTGACAGTTTGTGTCTCATAGCTAGGATAAATCAACTGAAATAGTGCCTAGTCTACCTGTCCTAAAGCTTCTGTAGGTTGACCACCTACAGAAGTGTTTACTAAAGATATAAAAAAGGAAAAGCAAATGGATTGTGATGATATTAGCTCAGCTCTCTCCTGAAGAAAACACAGAACAATTGAGGGGAGTTTCTATTTCAGTGAATTGCAAACAGAAAAAGGCCTGGCTAACAAATGGAAGGAAGGGGGAGAGACCAGAGAGAATGACCCAGAACACGGGCAGTGTGTGTTCCAGTGTGGGGTGGAGTAAAGCAAATAGAAGAGGAACTGCCTTGGTCACTTTTCTCTTTGACCGCTCACAGAGCAACTCTGCTGTTCTCACTCCTATATCTTAGCAATCATTGAGTAGACTTCACTTTGGGAGAACTGCTTGGACTTGCTCTTGTTGCTCTCCTTCCCTCCTACATACCAACGGTGCCACCTGCAAGGCCCCTCAAATTGAGAGGTGCATGTCACCAGCCCTCTCATTTGCTCATCCATCAGGACGCTATTCATTGTCGCCTTCTCTGAAGCTATCTTGTTGTCTTTATTTAGGATTAAGCTGTGTTACTGCCGTATGCACTTGTGCCTTGCTCTTGACCATATTGTGCGATCACTAGAACAATCCTTTGGAGATATGTCTCCTGTCTTTTCCACGCTTGATTCTCTCTGGCAGCATAGTAGTTGATTTTTCTGGATTTTCTGACCTTGGATGTTAGATGAAAATTCTATATGCTTGATGGATTTAAGAAGAAATATGCATATTTTGTTGACCATTTTAAACCTCTTTTGTGAAGTATGTGTCTATGTCTTGTATCTTCTATTCTATTGAGTTGCCTGGCATTTTCTTGCTGATTTCTACGGTACTTTATGTACTCTGGATAAGAATCATTTTCTGGTTATAAGTGTTCCAAATGTCTTTTCCACTCTGTGGCCTTCCTTTTCACTTAAAGGTGGCTTTTGGAAAGAAGCAGTGCCTAATTGTACGTAGTCCAATGTATCATTTCTTTGTGGCTGGTGTTCTTTGTGTCCTAAGAAATCTTTGCATAGCCTTAAACCATCAAAGTCTTCTAAGTTTTTCTTTAGAAAAATTATTTTCCTATTTATCATATGAAAGAATGATCACCTTTTGTGAGATAGCCAGATAAATACCTATGGCCACCAAAGTCACTATCACCAAGCCTACTTTTATTTACAAACATATAATAACTCCCCATGTGATCCCTCAAACACTCACGTCTAATACCTTACAAGAGAATACTAGTCCAGAAAGTTGATGTTATTTTCCTACATTGTGCTTACTTTCTGGAGGCCCTTTGAGTAAAAACCTACCCTTAAAAAGGCAGAAAATAGTGTTTATTTGAAAAAATTCTGTTATACAGTTTCAGGTTTAATTCAAGTCTGATTTTTTAAAAGCTATTTGTGACTTTGTACAAGGCACTTAATTACTTCCAGCCTCAATTTTCTATTTTGGAACAAGAAGCTAAGAGTTTTCAATGTTCACCGTGGACTAACCTCTATGCTGAGTGTTTCACCTGCATGATTCCATTTCATTCTCAAAGTGACCGTCATCTACAAACAGCAACTATCCTAACTCCTTTAAAGGTGATAAACACAGAGGGACCACACAGGGAGGCACTGGTGCACCCAAGATTTATATCTGGGTAGCTGACCCAGGGCTCGCATATGTAAATGTTGTGTATACTTCCTCACTATTGAAAATCAAAGGTGCTATTGTGGCAATAAAACGCGATAGGCCATGTAAAGTGCTTAGCTCAGTGCTCTAACCCTGTTAAGTCTTTAATAAATACTACCATTTGCGAGTGTGATAACAATTGAATAACTAATCTGATTATCCCCACCCTCAAGCACTTTGAAAGTTAGAGCTGGAATCCTTAGTTAGCTATATCAACAAATGACACCAGAAATCTTTGGAATTACAGGAAAAAAAAATTGAAAATTATAGGTGAATATGATTGCAGCTGGAGATACTTCTAGGACAACCAGTTCCATAATCTTAATTAATTAACCTTCCTTCTTTCTAGCAAATACTTATTGAGTGTTTCCTACGTGCCGCGGCTCTTCTAGATGCTGTTCACATAGAATGAAAACAACAGTCCAATTCTCTATGCTATGGAGTTTTCACTGTGCTTGTATTGACCAGTCTATACAAAACACAAACATACCAGTAACTATGTAATATTTAAAAAGTGCCATGAAGACAAACAATGCAGATTAAAGATTAGAGATAAGGAGCTAGAGAGCAAAAGGGATTCGTTCACGGATAGGGAGGTCAGAGAAGATGACTTTGTTGATGTAACATTTGATTAGGCACCAAAATAAGCACAGAGGCAAACCATGAGGATATCTGGGGATAGAGGGCTGTGAGTACAGGTTTCCGATGCCCTAAAGTGGGGATGTGTTGGAAATATTCAAGGAACAACGAGAATTCCGGTTCGATGAGTGGAGGAAGCATGAGAAAAATTAGACCAGTGTGGTGTGTGGGGCCAGATCCTGGAAGGCCTCAGGTCCTTGGAAAGGTGGGGAGTTTGTGAGAAGCAGTTTTGCATAGTAGCTATGAACATAGTTTCTATCAGAAAGTTCTCTAAGTTCAAATTCTAGCTTTATATTTTTATAACCTTGAGCATTTCATTGTGCCTCAGTTTCCTCATCTGCAAATGGAATTGATGTTATCAAATTAGGTTGAGCACATTCTGGTAGCTTCTTGGAATCTAGGTAGAAAACTGAAATTAAAGTATTCATGAAAAGTATGAAGGCTTCATTTACATTAATACCAAATATAGATTTTATATTAGCTGCATAGAGGATGGTGTTTCAGACTATTAGCATGAGGAGATTAACAAGTATATCATTGGCTGATCAGTGATAAAATTTTGTGTTTTGTTTTTGTTTTTTTTAACTTGTGGTACTGGGGATTGAATGAACGCTGGGTTTCACATCAAGCAACATTCCTAGTCCTTGTTTTTTGAGACAGGGTCTTGCTAAATTGCCCAGTCTGGGCTTGAATTTGCAGTCCTTCTACCTCAACCTCCCAGAGTTCTTGGATTACAGGTGTGTGCCACTAAGCCCAGCCATTAACAGAATTTCCATTAACAAATGATTTGCACATTCCCACTGAGTTTCCAATGAGACTTAAAAAGAGACCTGATCTGACCAGATATTAAGATAAACTTTTTCCAGAGAGATCCGGAGTATGCATCAAGATGGCTTAAGTAACGTGAATTAAGACAAATCCAAGCCCAGAATTGTATTTTATAGAGGATGACAGGGCTTGATAGAATAGCATCAATATTGGTGTTCTATAGCATAATGTAATTAGGTCTAAGGTCTAGATGCTTCTGGAAAAAACACAGATGAGTATATCTAGTCAAGATTCTAATTCAGAAAGTAGGATGAGAATAAGTAATCTGTGTGGTTGTTCTTTCTTATTAGAGGGTAAACTCTACTACAGAGTATGCATTGAGGCCAAATATACCTGATAGAGATCACATCTTCATCATCTTTAACTTGCTTCCTAAAGCAGAGAAAGAAACGCAAGGGCATAGAAAGCTGGGTTTAATTTGGATCTTATGTTTCCAAATGCAGCATATTAATTCACACCTCTTACTACCTCACTTGGCTGTAGTTCAAAGCTGAAGAGACCTTTTTCTCCAAAGTAGTAAGTAAACAAGTGGTTCCAGCAGCATTCTGTGTACTGTATTCTGTGGCAAAGAAATTGATTCTAGGAAGTCTTGCTTCATGCTCACTTTGGCAGCACATATGCTAAAGAAATCTTGCCCCATTTTCATTTATTCAGCCCCTACTTTGTGAAGCATCTACTATGTTGGCCAGGCGCAGCTCAGAGTTTCACCCTCGTGCTACTTTTGCTCTTCCCTCAGACACAGGGGATGAAGAGCCACTTTACCAGGTTTCTAAGGAGTAAAGAATTCATAGAAGGTTTTAAATTAATCTGATTTGGTAAAATGCTCTTGTGACTCTTGAGGCACTTTTCCCAAAAGGCCAGAAAAGATGGGCAGGATATTAAATCTATTGGGTAATTAGTCCAAGATAAAAATCAGGAAAGCTGTTGATGGAGAGACATTTACCGCTCACACCACTTTCTCCACATTTCCTCATTTCACCCTTAACAGAAAAGCAAACGGCTATGCTATTGGCTTCTGGACACCTTTGCTTTTACCGGGCAAGAGCTGCACACAAAGGCCTAAGAGCTCAGCATAGTCTGGGCAAAATATTCTCCCCAAATTGTATGTGGTTTACTCCGTATCATAAAATTAGGTCACAAGAGTCTGCACCGAAGCTTGGGGCAGAGCCCGACTAAATAGAACATGCTTCCTTGCCCAACATCATTTTCCGTGTGGACATTATACTTCAGGACAGAGTTCAAATGTGCAGGGTCCTTTGGCCATCAATCCCTCTATCTTCTTATATTCCTAACAGACAGCACAGATTTAGGGGGCCAAAAGGGCATATTCACTGGGGACCAGCACTTGGGGAACAGCGGCCCTCAACAGGTGGGGAAAGCTCTCATAGCATATGGCATTTGTACTGAAAGGGATTCTTTCAGGGTATCCAGGTTATCCGGGACTTAAAATGCTGGGCAGGCAAAGGGCTGCAAGGGCCAGAGCAAGCTCATCAGCTCTGCCCAAATGATCTGGGTGCTCTTGCTCTCTCTTCTCTGGAACATCAGCCAAGAAAGTCAAGCCAGGAGGATGAGATCACTGTCGCCTTATTAATGTCCCACATGCAACGAAAGTGGGTGGCAAGAAGAGTTCTCTTTCCAGAGGACACTCTGTATCAATGCTTAGTCAGAGAAGGGACAAATACATTTCAAAATGTGTAACATTTCAGCAGGAAGCAGGTACAAGTCCACAATCCTTTTTCTGTAATTATAAAATCCAAAAGCAGAAGGCTCTTTGTCATTGTGTAGACAAAACTTATTCAGTGGCAAAAACAATTCTGACCATTAGCTGTGTCTCAGAGCACCTACCCATCACTACCATGTCTACCGTGTGCGTTTTTGTTATTTTAAACTCTGGGTTTCATTTCATTTTTTGAAAAGAGTTAAAGCTGCTCTTGTAGATGGAAGGAAGTAGCTATCGTAAGAAATAATGCATGAAGTAAAGTTATGACAGAACACAGATCGTGGTGTTTGTCTTAATGAAAACTAGAATATCAGAGTTAAACAATAGATGGCTTAAAAAACATAACGGCAAGTGACAAATTTCCAGTGAAATGATGACCAAGAACTAATGAAAAACAGGAAAACATTGTAAGGAGCAAATGATACAGATCATAACTGAGTTTTAATTATGTGAATTTGACAATGAAGAAGTGAGCATATACCATTCGTTTGTTGGTCATGAACCAAGCTATAATTCACTATAAAAATTAAACATTAAAAGCAAGTAAATATTCACAAAATTAATGTATTAGAGTTCTCTCAGAGAAACATAATCAGTAGGATATTTCTAAATAAATAATTTTACATTTAGTAACCACTTGGATTTTTCTCACAATCTGTATGCAAAAAAGATTTATTTTGAGGAATTGTCCATACGATTATGTGACAACCTAAAGATTGTAGAGCAGATGGCAGGCTGGGAACTCAGGCAGAATTTCTATGTTAGAGTCTTCAGGGAGAATTCGTTCTTCTCCAGGAAATCTTGGTTTTTGCTTTTAAGACCTTAAACTACTTGGTGCACATCCACAAACATTATCAGAGGTAATCTCTTTTATTTAAATTCAGTGGGCTGTAGATGTTAGTCCCACGTGCAAAACACTTTCACAACATCATTTAGGCTAGCGTTCGACCAAGCAAGTGGTAATAGTCTAATCAAGTCATTGTCATGGAGTAATATATAAAAGAGCATTCCTACCGGATGTGATTGTGCATGCCTGTATTCCCAGCATTTGGGAGACCAAAGCACGGAAGATCAAGGGTTCAAAGCCTGCCTAGGCTACATAGCAACACCCCATCTCAAAGAAACAAAAAACAAACAAACAAAAAGCATCTCTGCTGCTGTTGAAATCTTGATAAATTGTTAAAATAATGTGTAGACTTTAGCCCTAAACCTACTTGTGTCAATGATAAAGCTCTATATCGATGTATGTTTCCCCACCAGCACACATCTAAAAGAAAACGTCAGGAACAATGGCTCAGGAGAAAGAACCTACAGGCGTGCACAACACTGAACACAGGTGGACAGCTGTTGGAGTGTAGAGCTGCAGGAGACATCAGATCGGCAGTGCCTGAGGAAAGCCTACACCCAAGAAACTTGAAAGGCGTGTGCAATTCACGCGTGCAATAGGATGCAAACAACAAAGTATGAGTAATTAGAGAAATATTTTATAGTGATTCAAGAGCCACTGGGTTCCAGCAATGTGGACTTATTTCAAGGCAACATGGGTTAGAGGAAAAAAAACTAAAATTATCTTATTCATGGACCATTGCTTTGCTAACCCTCCTTTTGAACTTTTTGCATGATGTTTTCAGTTTTATTTTCATCCCTACATGACCTCAGTAATATAGCCTTGAACTAAAGAATTTTACAGACTGTGGAGAAAGCTGCTCTCCAGATCGAATGCTCACTTCAGTGACTAGAGGCCCGGAAACCTAGGGCTTCCTAAAAGAGGTCAGTGTTACGGACTGCTGCCGGATTGGGTTGCTGCCAAAGGTCAGGATGACACTGATAAATCAACATTACCAGAAGGTGAAAGTGTGTAGAAGATTGTACCTTTTTCTTCTGTAGGTAACGGATCCTTTTTCCTCTGGCTACTTTTTAGGATTTTGTCTTCATTGCTAATTTTCAGCAATTTGGTTATGATGCATCTTGGAGAGGTGTGGGTAGGTGGCCTGCTTGGTATCCGCTGAGCTTCATGGATTCTGATAGTTCGGCAGAAAGAATGCTCGGATTATTTCCAAGGTTGCCATCCTCCTGGTACAGACATTTTGTATAATCTCCTCTCCTTGGAGTGTAGAATGTGAAACGTCATGGAATAAGCAGTCCTGTAATGAGATTATATTCAGTGGCACAGTTCTTAGGGGCAGTCATCCTCGGTGAGCCTGACCTGATCATGTGTTTGACATGGAAATGGGGGAGCTTTGTCATGAGAGATGTGAAATGTGAGATGGATTTACTGTGAAGGGAGTCTCTGCTGTTGCCTTTGAACATGGAGGAGACTGCATGGCAAGGACCTGAGAGTCTCTTGAGATCTTGCTCCCAATTCATCCCGTGATATCTAATTGTAATTTGTAACTGATACATTCTATTTTCCTAACTGGAATTTTACTTAAAAAATACTACAATATTGTTCCTCTATATTTCTTATAATATTTCTTTTGTTTTGAGACAAGATCTCGCCATGTAGCTTAGGCTGGCCTCGAATTTGCAGCAATCCTCCTGCCTCAGCCTTGCAAGTGTTAGGAAGCCAGGTGCACCACCACACCCAGCTTATAATATTTAATTTACCAGAATATTAGTAAGTTTGATTTTGGGGTTCTGCTCAGGATGTCATAACAAAATACTACAGACTGGCTGGCTTAAGCAAGGAGAATATATCAATTAAAGTTTTCCAGAGAAACAGAATCATCAGATCATATCTAATATGAGGAGTTGGCTCACATGCTTAAGGCTAATCTTACCCAGAAAGAGCCTCACGGACACATAGAAATAATATTTAATCTGGGCACCTGTGGCCTAGTCAAGTTGGGACATACAATTACCCATCATAGGGGGTTAGGTTTTCAATCAAAGAATTTTGGGGAAACACAGTTCATCCCAGAGCATTTTATATAAAACTGATATATAGATTAATAACCTTTCTGAAAATCTCTAAAATGCTAAATCATGAAACATCCAGCTACAAAAGTTTCTAAGAGATCACTGGTCTATTAAAAACCCCACAGGGGTGGGGATTTAGCTCCGCGGTAGAGCACTTGCCTAGCTGAGTGCTGAGTTCGATCCCCAGCACCCCATCAAAAAAGCAGTAACCTCTTTCCCTCAGAGAGTTAATTTTATAGGACTATTGACCCAGACGATAATAATACTTTAGAAAAATAAAAGGATACTTTGGAGCTTTTTTTTGCAAGAAAGGTAGATGTTTTCACTTTAGGCCTCAGCCCACTCTGTACTTTTGTGTAGCCACGTCGGCCCTTGGAATTTCAACTTCCCAGTCAGGAATAAAGCTGGCAACTCTCACCTGGAGAATGCTGCCTTCTAGCAGTCCTCTCTGCTCCGGCTCTGCTGCTCACTGGGTGTCCTTGGGCAAGTCTCATCTCCCAGATGATGGAAATGACAGTGCCTATTACCAGGCCATTACAGGGATTTTTATAACGATCTTCCTAAAGTGCAGAAAACAGTGCCTACTGTATAGTGTACTCACAATAAATGTTAGTTATCACCATCGCTGTCTTTGTTATCACTATCAAAGGTCAGAAGGTGTAGAAATCACTTTGGTCTTTTCCATTAAGGTAAAATTATCTCTGCTTGCAGTTGACATGATCTTATAAACAGAAGAATTTGGAGACTCAACAACCCCCTCCCCGCAAAACCCCAAAACTATTGAAACTAACAAATAGCTGGGCGTAATGCCTATAATCCCAGCACTCGGGAGGCTGAGGCAGGAGGATTCCTGAGTTTGAGGCCAACCTGGACAACATAGTGAGTTCAAGGCAAGCCTGAACTACATACTGAGATCCCGTCTCAAAAGCAAACAAAAACCTAACAAACAAATTAAATAAAGTTGCTGGATATAAAACAACATACAAAAATTAGCTCCATTTCTATACACTAATAACAAATTATTTGAAAAAGAATTTGAGAGAATATTTCCGTTTACAACAGCATTTGAAAAAAAACAGGAATAAATTTAACCAAAGGAGAAAGAACTATACCCACAAAATTTTAAAACATTGATAAAAGAAATTGAAGAAGATGCAAATAAATGGCAAGATATGCTCTGTTTATGGATTAGAAGACTTAACATTGTGAAAATATCCACGCTATCCAAGGTGATCTCTGGATTCAGTGCAATCTTCATCAAAACTCCCATGACATTTCTCACAGAAATAGAAAAAACAATCCTAGACTTTATGTTGAACCACATAAGACTTTGCACAGCCAAAGCAATCTTGAGGACAACAGAAAAAAAAAAACAAAACCATAAAACTAAAAACAGAAAGAAACTCAGAAAACCACAAGTTTCGTACTAGCTGACTTCAAAATGCTCTGCAAAGGTAATCTCATGAGCATTCCCCTCCTTTCAGCTTCCGGTCAGTCTGTGGTTCTCAAGGGACTTCACATTCACCAACTCTTGGAAG
Organism: Hystrix cristata; assembly: GCA_004026905.1. NCBI lineage: Eukaryota > Metazoa > Chordata > Mammalia > Rodentia > Hystricidae > Hystrix > Hystrix cristata. Next base: position 70,636 of record PVJO010002003.1, on the reverse strand, counting down.
GAGACCACAGAAATAAGGTGCAACTCAGAGGCTGCTATTTAGAACATTGTTTTTCTGATAATAATAATACCCCTCTCTTTTCCTAGAGATGGATGCTACCCGTATAATCTTCAGAAAATTCATGAGTGCCTTTTGATATCTCCCCACCATAATCACCACTGTTAAATAAATGTATAGGAGGCCGTTGTTTTGGATTGAGCTCCTGCATTAGGCCTAAGAGATCAGACAGCCAGAATGGAGTCCCTCATACTAGATGCTACACGATTAAACCAAATTTGGAAATAGGCCAGTTTTCTCAAAAATAGGAGATTCCTAGAGACAAATCCCAAGAGATCTAATCAATTTGAACTGCCATAAAGAGATCTCCTTTGCTTTAACCTATCCAAGAAGGTAGCCTGATGTTAACCAATTTTCTTTTTGTACGACTAGTGTACTCTTTCCTTGTTTCTGCTCAAGCTGCCATACAAAAACCAGTCATTCCGCCATGCCTGGTGGAGCACTTTGGTATTTCAGAGATGAGATGCTCCCAATTCATAGTCACTAAAATCTAATGAAAGCCAAATATATCATTAAACTCACCTTGTTAAAATGTTGTTCTACCCCATCATCTGTGCCCAGCACTACCTACCTCCTTCCTCATGCTCTTTAATTATTTTTTAAAATCTAAATGAATCACATAGGCCCCAAAGTTAGTGTTTTCTTATGCCCTGACCTTTGTGACTCCCACCAGGGCAAACAGAGAGGCAGAAAGATATGCTTTCCAGAAAGTTGACTCCTCATCTGCTCGCAAGTGCATTAAATTTCTTGAATTGCACTAAGACATCCAGTCTGCAGTCAAGAGTTCTCTAAATGTGAAAACTCCTAAGGCAGTGAATTTAAATTCACAATAAGGTTCAAGTACATTGTAACACCACATCTTGAGGGCAGCTTTTCTTAGGGACAGTATACAGAATTTTCATCAATTGTTCTCCTAGAGCTCTGCATAATTCTTTTATTTGCTACAGGACATATTTGTGCAATAACAAATCTGTGTAAAAGTACAGCTACAGTTCCTCTCCCTCCTGTGTTACAGAAACCAGAACAGCCACCGAGCAGGCTGGAAAGTTCCTGTGCCCTGTGGGGTCACGTCCTGTATCACACTGCATCACTGTCTAGCCCGGCCTCACCAAGTCTGCATTAGCATTTCCTGTTTATGTCTTTCTTCCCCATTTGGGAAGGTTAAGTAGGGTTTCAAACTTAATTTAATAGAAAGAGCAGCAGAATGGAAATACAATTGTTAAAATTGATTAGAACATTGTTTTTCTGATAATAATAATCCACTTATTATTCTACTGGCTTCTTTTTACTTCCTCTATGTGACTCCTAAAAACCTAAAATTGTATGTGGCTTGTGCAATATTTCTATTGGGCAGAGCTGCTTTAGAGAATTCTAATATTTTAAAAAGGAGACATGTATGAACAATCTTAAAATATTTAAACTTTGGGGGATTACTAACAACCTACATCCTTCTCGTGAGCCTCCATGTCTGTCTTGTAAGCAGTATAAATTACCTCTTCATTTACTGAAGACCAAAAACTCTAATATTTCGAGGATTAAGGAGAATAAGAAAGCTGCTGAGAAGGGATGTAGTCCCAGTGGTGTCCTTGTCTTATGCTCGGAAGTGAGCTGGCTAAATAGTACTCAGAATTCGCCATGTGAAAGGGAAGGAAATGAGCCGCTTTTTAACTCCCATGTCCCATGTCGCTCCTCTAGTCTTTCTGTAACTCGTGTCTCCTAGGAGGGTAGGAGATGTTGGGTGGGAAGTTGAGTGGCTTCAGCAGGGATTGGGAAGAGTCCAGGGCAGCTGGCTCCTCAGACCTGATAGGAAGGGACACACACAGTTCAGTACACAGTAAGCATTTGCTTGTCTTCAGGGGTCCACATTAACAGGAGCCAGTAATCTCAGTCTAGGTCAGTGGGATCCAGAAGAAGCCAGGGTAGTGAGAAGGAAATGGTGGGTACCTCCATCCACAGAGAACAAAGCAGAGTCAGCACATGACCACAGTGACTTTTGAGGGGTGTGGACGGACTATTCACTAAGACCTGCCTCCAGTGGCAGAGCTGGAGTTACTTTTCTCAAAACAGCGAGTCTGACAGCTTCTCTCTTGCTGTTCGCATGTCTCTTTGCCATTAGGAAGCAAATGAGGTGTTAAGTAGAGACTATGGAGATCTCCTTGTCCTACAGCTACTGTGTGGATAATAACATCTAAAAATGTGTTCATTCATCTCTGCAAAGACAATATTCTGAGTACTATACCAATGACATTTCCTGGGAATTATTATTAGTGTTTATATAAAGAATGCTCCCTAGATAGAATATAGATTCTGAAATAGTAAATGTCTAATATGACGTCTTAGAACATTTTGAGGATATTGAAATTTTTTAATATCTCACTTTGAAATGTAGATAGAATCATCTTCACGCACCCTCACCACAGCTAAAAGTCCCCAAATCAGACTGCTGAACATAACGAGCTGACACAGGAACGTTCCCAGGAGCAGTTCTTAGGCACTGTGGATGGACACATGCTTTACACGTGACCAGAGCTGCTGCTAGTATCGGCAACCGGAACTAGGGCCGGAAGTGGTGGCGCCTCTGGAATCCCAGCACTCTGGAGCTGAGGCAAGAGCATCACCGAGTGTCCAAGGCTGGCCTGAGTTACAAAGTGACCCTATCTCAGAGAAGAAGAAGAAAGCGAAGGAGGAGGAGGGGAGGGGAAGAGGAAAGGGAGGGAGAAAAGAAGAAAAAACTGGGACTTGAGTGCCTGGGGGACTGATGGGGAGAAGAACCTTAGGTAACACTACAGGCTTTATTAATAAGCAGCCTCGCAATGCGACTGGTCTGAGCCATTTTATCCTTGCGGAATAAATCCTCAGAGCCAGTCCACATGGAGAAAAGACAATCCTCTCCTCATCCTTGTGATCCAGAAAGTGAAACCTAGCCTTAGCATCTGATGGTTCAGTTGCAGCAGAGTGATGCGCCCGAGGAAACTGCTTTCAGGTTTTCAATATGGAGTGCAAGGGTGCTTGCTCCATTTGTGACTGTGAGAAGCTGTATAGGGACCCTTTCCCTTGACGGGTGCTGACTACACATAACTGTAGTAGGTAGTCCGTAGTGTGTACAGTCATCCTCCCCTGTCTGAAATTAGAAGAGTAGATGTAGTTACATCTTACATATTGTCCACAGCCCTTTTAAAAAGTCAGATGTCCTAGGGAGGAGTAACAGTTAAGATGACATTAATCATTCACACTTGAATGTGAATTAGCTTATTATCTGGCACAAAAATGAGGAATTCAAGACTTTGAGAAACATGTTTTAGGGAGATAAGAAAGGAGGGATATTTGGAAGATTACATTTTAAAACCAATCATCTAGAAAGAAAAGCCTGAAGCAAAAATCGTGTTACTTTTCAAAAGATGCTTTATAATTGTGATTTCAAACTATAAAGGTAACACTTGCTATATCAAACAATATAGAAACATATAAAGTAAAAATATGTAGTTTTTTCCTCCCCCATCTAGTTTCCCAAAATGTCAACATTTTATTGGTTTTTTTTTTTAGCTTATTTGATATGTTTTTCCATATTTACTTGAACTCACACATGCATAGTGTGTGCACAGGGGATAGGTTTTTTTTTTAGATTTTTAAAACAAAGGCAAAATTATTCAATATATCAGGAGTATTTTTCCAAATGAGTGCCTTCATCTCATTCTTTATAATAGCTACATGTATTCTGATATATATCATTATTTACTCAACAATTTCTGTTTCCAGACATGATTTTATTTTCAGTTCTTTGCTAATAAATACAATGTTTGATAATATGCGAAGCAATCCATAAAGCATCATGTAAAGGAATCAATCAATAAATTGTCATGTAGTCATAATAATGGAAGACTGTCATTAAATCAATGGACCAGATGTGTAGGTAACATATTTAGATCTTAAAAACAATCTTGAGTGAAAAATACGCAGAATGAACTGTTACATACAACATTAGACATATAAAATAATACTATATACTGATTATGGAAATGTTCAAACATAGTAGAAATTTTAGCAGTTGAAAAAATTCAGAGACTATCCTAGTACATAAATTTGTACCTTGCTAGTGTTTTAATTTCTTTAAGATGTAAAAGGTACGCCACACAGGACCAAGACCAGCAAATTTCTATTCCTTTTCCACATAGCATTCTTTATGAGAATGCGCTGTTTTGTGCACCAGCTTTGAAATATGTTTCAATGTGAGCACTTAAATCCTGTTTGGAAAAGAAAGGGATCTAGGAAACATAATTAAAATTGTTCTTCAAGTGTAGCGCTTGAATTGAACATAAAATTCCCAGGGGAGTCTGAAGAGGACACAGTTAATCTGGTTACTCACTTTGCTTGTTTTAGATCCTCTAGTTTTTTTGGAGATGGCTAAGAATGCTGTTCAGTTGTGGGTATCAGTCTTTATTTACAGCTCAATCCTGTCTTGACTCTTGAAATCGTAAATATGCCCAGACAGGTCGACATTTTCATGGTGCTTCAGAGACAAAGCTTGGATAGTTTGTGCATTCTGAAGATAGAACAAAGTAATCAAGACTAAGCAAGTCTCTGACTTTGAATTTTAAGGACAAGAGCTTATGTATTTTATGTGGTGTCGCCCTCGAGGCTGAAAGTTTGGAATGCAAGAAACAGATAAAGCAGAGGCTCAGTTCACCCGCCTCTGTGTCTGACGGTATTTGAAGGTGATGTGTGATTCCTGTACAGATATGCTTCAGCAGCCCAGCAGCCGGGACCTGTGGTCCAGCCAGCAGCCTTGGATATGGTTTGCAGCCAGGACACCTGGCCAGCCAGGAGTCTCCCCCACACGCCCAGCAAATTGATCTGACTAGATCACTCCTCAGCTGAAGCAGAAGCAGCTGCGCTCTCATGTTTGCTTGTATCCTTTGCTGAGGTGTTTGGCAAGGGCAAGTGGGGCAAAGCAAAACAGGAACCCTCCTCTTCCTCCTTAGCAAAGTGGAGCAAAGGCACTCTACAGAGTTATGCAAATAGAGAACATCCCATGCACTGGTCAAACCCTCTTTCCCCAGGGGAGTTAAGTTACCTTAAACATTATCTAGTTGCTGAAGTCACCCTCTAAGGCCTGCTCAGAGGGAACAGGATCAGGTGGCTTGGGGGAGGATACCTCTAAACTGAGTGTTGGCCATCGTCTGGTCTCTATGTTCTGGGGAAGGGCAGTCTCCCCTGCTCCCTGCCCCAGGGCCTCTCCACCCTTAAGCTGTCTTCCATGTTGCTTGTAAACATCTAAAACTGAAAATGGTTTCTCTTTCTCTTTATTCCTAAAGCTCGTGATGCTTATTACTGTTGCAGAATTTATCACCTTTTAAACAAGACTTCAAAATCCAAAATATTATCAAAAGCATATTCCTACTGATACGGGTGGCACATGAGAGCTTGCCTCAGTGGTAATGGAAATGAAAACTGAAGCAACAGCAAGAATGGAGAGGCAAAAGCTTTAAATTGAGAAGGAAAAGAAAAGGGGAAGGGAATCTAGCAGGAGGTGACACAGCTCTGATGAGAAGATCACACTGGTCCATTGACCATGGGGACAGACAAGCCTTTCTGGTGTCACTAGGCAGGCTAGGATCTGGGAATTTCCCACTGCATCATGAGTATGGAATCTTTTAGAAACCTCTTCATATTTCAGGGGATTTCCTCTCTGTATAGGATACGGATTTGGTGGCTGTTCTCACTCTTGGAGACATTGAGGCAGCCCCCCTGCTGTTGAAGTACACCTGTTCCCTGCAGTTAGTGTAGGGGGATGCAGGTAGAGTGTGTAACATACATTGTTGACAAAGGAGGATAGAGGAAAATGACATGTCTCCACCTTCGGTGAGCAACAGGTAACAGATTGAGGCCTGAGAGTCCCTCTATCTTTCTTTTCCTTGAAGGTTCCTGTCTTAGTTTGATACCAAGACTGGTTAGGTTTTAATAGTCTAATAAAAAGTCATTCACTGAGCCGTGGGCAAAGTACATGCCAGCATTTAGATACTGAAATAATTTTCAAGCTGCATGCCTGAACTCCCCTGCTTTGCCATAAAAATGTAACTAAATGTACATTTCAGTTCAAAATTAAGAACTTTCTGTTGAGAGCAGGTTAAAGAGGGTTGGCTGCCTCATGGAGGGTGGAAGTTCCATGATAAGAACAGATCGGAGAAATCATAGGGGACTGATGAATCAAGAGTGGGGGACTGTCAGGTCAGATCTTAACATTCAGATGCTTACCCAGCACAGGCAAAAAAGTACAAATGTGGGCTGGAGATTTAACTCAGTGGTTAGAGCACTCGCCTCACAAGCACAAGGCCCTGAGTTCAATCTCAAACACACACACACACAAAAAAAAATGTGAGGCCAAATGTAAGAAGTCTTTTCACTTCCCCCTTCACTCTGAGTAAAACAGTTATAGCATCATGATAAATACGCTTTACTTTGGACACAAAATAGGAAATAGTGGAGTCTATCTGATGAGCAAAATTGTTATTCAGCACCAATAGATGAATTTCATGAAGAAATGTGAGTCCTGTGTTGAGAAATCTTACTATTTATTTAAGAGAAACCAGGAATCTTCATTTTACTGTAAAACTTACTGATTGTTAAATATGTTGTCCAATTGCATTAGAAGTTTTAAAACTACAGGCTACATGTGTCTGTACACTACATTTGGCCTGAGGTCAGTCTATGATCCCTGCAATATTTAAGGTAATGTTAAATGCTGAGATCCTTGGACTATTTGCTGTGTAGCAAGGCTATCATCCAGTGTTTGACTGTAATTTACAAACCCTGATGTTGGATGGTAATGCCTGGGTTCACAAGCTCTCAAGCTTTAACTCTTAAACAAGGGAATTAATTTGTGCTGACCTATTTCATTTCACTGCTTTTTGTCATTGTCATAATTGCATCACGGGTTTAGCTGATTGTTTTATGTAACATCATGAACTGCAGGAATGATTAATAACACACAAACACAGAAAATCAGGTAATCTTATGAATTTGAGCACAGACCCAGCTTCACACTAGGGCTAACATGAATTAAACCCTGTCCAAGATAATAAACACACAGGTGGTGATATCTTGACAGTCTCAGCTTTAAATTATCTTTCCAGATGTTCTCCCAACAACATTAGTGAAGCACCGTTTCCAAAGAAGGTCATTTGACTACAAGTTAAAAAAGACTGAGAATAGAAGATTTTGTCCTTCTGCAAAATGACTTCTTCCCTTCATAATTTAGGTTGATGGAGGCTGTTTTTTATTTTCTGGTGTAGGGGTGAAGAGAAACTCCCTTCTGCCCTCTGAAGGTTCTATAGTGAGTCTGCTGAAATAAACTGGTAATAGAGAGATTAACAGGAGAAAAGATTTACAAATTTATTACTTGCATGGGCCGTCACAAGAATGGAAAGGGAATACTCAATAACTCAAGGAGATTTAGAAGCTTATCTGTCTTCTTCACAGAGGAGATATAGGCAATTTTAGAGAAAGAGCAAATTGTTTTTAGGGGCAACGAATGGGCTAGAAGAACAAATAAGAGCCTTGGATGAAGTTTGTCTGCATTTTGGGTGTGATGTCAGCTCTAGTCTTCTTTCCTATAATATTTTCTGTTGATAAGATATGTGGGGAAGGAGTTCACAGCAAATGAATGTTTCCTGTAGGATCCAGCCTTTAAGGCAGTTAAAAAGGCTTCAGAGACTATCCAAGGACTCTGAATTTGAAGTCCAAAGTGGCATTTTTTTTTAACCTGATATACATATCAGGTAATTTCAATAATTACAAAATTATATATATTTATAGAGTACAGTGTGATTTTTGACACCAATATATATTGTGTTAAATTAGGTTGAACATATCTATCTTTTCAAATACATATTATTTACTTGTGGTGAAAACATTCAAATTCATTTCTTCTAGGCTTTTGAAATATATAGTACATTATTGTTATGTGTAGTCACCCTACTAAGCAACAGCACACCAGAACTTCTTGTTCCTAGTGTAATTTAAGAACAACTGGTTAACTTTGCCCCATCCTTCCAGCCTCTCCCCACTACATTCCCAGCCCCTGGTAGCCACCACTTTACTCTTAACTTTTTTAGATTCCATGTATGAGTGAGAATATGTGGTATCCATCTTTCCGTGCCTCGCTTATTTCACTTAATATGATGATCTTCAGTTCCATGTTGGCAGAAATGATAAGGTTTCATCATTGTTATAGTTTGATAGTATTCCATATTCTCTTTATCTGTTCATTAGTTGATGGACACTAAGGTTGATTCCATATTTTGGCTATTGTGACTAGTGTTATAATAAACATGGGAGTGTAGACATCTCCTCAACATACTGATTTCATTCCCTCTAGATATATCCCAGTAGTGGGATACATTATGGTAGTTCCATTGTTTGTGTGTGTGTGCATGTGTGTATGTTACTGGGGATCAAACCCAGGGCCTTGGCATCCTAGGCAAGTCATATACCACTGAGCTATATCCCTAGCCGCTCACATCATGGCAGCCAAGACACAAAGAGTAAAGGGAAGATTTGGGGAGGGAGATATGTCCTCCTAGGTCACACCTTCAGTGACCCACTTCTTCCACCCAGACCCTTCCTCCCAACACCAAGCCAGCTATACTGCCTCCATAATCCAATCACCTTCCATATACCCCACTGGTGAGTGAATGAGGCTCTGAGGGAACAATCAGGTATAATCCCTAACACTTCCGTACTGTTCTTCATAATGGGTGTACTGTACAAATTGCATACTATTAGCATGCAAGTGTTCCCTTTTCTCCACATCCTTGCCAGCACTTGTTATCTTTTGACTTTTTTTTAACAGCCATTTTTCTAAGGTAAGGTGATATTTTATTTTGGATTTGATTTTTGTTTTCCTGATGATCAGTGATGTTGGACACTTTTTTATATATCTGTTCGCCATTTGTATGTCTTTTTTAAAGGAAAGTCTATTTCTAGTGTCCTTTTTAAATTGGGGTATTTATATTTTTGCTATTCAGATTTTGGAGTTCCTTATTTATGCCGGCTATGAAGCCCTCGTCAGATGGTATACTGTGCAAGTATTTTCTACCATTCTTTAGGCTGTCCCTTTGCTCTGATGATTAGTTCCCGTGCAAAAACTTTTCAGTTTGAGAGAATGTCATTTGTGTATTTTCGCATCTGTTTCTCGAGCTGTTAGGGCCTTATCCTTGGCTATCTCAGTGTTCTGGAGGCAAAGTGACGGAGTGTCTGTCATTTTCTGAGCCCCAACACCAGGATTTAGGACCATGACAAGGGAAAAGAGAAACTCTTCCTCTTGTTTGTTCCCTGTTTGCATCAGCACCACTCCAGCAACAGCGCGTCAGCCAGCCAGGACAGTGTGACAAACCCCACCCTCTTCCCGGCTTTCCCCGAAACAGCCCCAGCTCACTCCTGAGATGGCAGCGTGTCGGTCCCTCAAGGGCCGTGACCTCTTCAAGTTTCTAACTTGTTAGCCCCAATTCTCCTTTTGTTTCCCCAGCCACCTGGGTGTTAGCCGTCTCTCTGTTTCTCCTCTTAAATCCCCTCTGTCTTTCACCCTGCAACTCTCGCATAACCAATTTCTTTATTACACTTTCTCTGTTGAAGTGCCACGTACAATTCTTATGTTCCTGACTGAACTCTGCTACAGATGACTCCAGAACATATTACTTATTTATATTTCTGTTGGAGAAGTACATTGTAGGTGAGCATCAGTAATACTTATCATTTCCAAATTGAATTTTATAGCTTCACTTGAATAAAAAAGTCCAACAGAAGAAAGAATTTCAAATTACAAGCAAATGTGGGTTTTGAGATAACATGAACTTCCATTACCATCTTATTTTTTTGTGTGGTTGTATTTCAAATGTTTCTTATAAATATCATCTAGTTCAATATTAATTTTTTTAAACTCACTCAATATCTGACTTTAATAGGCAAATTCGACCTATTCAGTTAGTGTAAAACATATATTTGGTTTAATTCTTCCACTTTATCCCGATTTTTAAAATTTTAAATTAATGATATTTCAACCTTCCTTTTATGTTTAGTCATCCTATTTTTTGTCTGTTTTTCTCTGAGTAATCATACCTCTGATCTAGATCCTTAGAGCAGCTATGTGATTTTTTTAAATGAATATTTTCTTTGTTTAAAACTAGAATTTTAATATGCTGCTGTTCTAGTGATGATGATCTCATTCATATATTTGTGCCAAAGAACCCTTTAGGGACACTAGGTTGGCAGCCTAGATGGAAAAGATCTTATCATAAGTACTTTAGACTCCATAATGGTAAGATTGCGTCTCATAGATGACACCCACCCCCAGCTTTCTCTAAAACATTAAGAAAAGCAAGTTTTCTAAATCAAAAGGCAAGTTACAAATTTTCTTAAATCAGAAAGCAAGTTTTCTTAAACCAGAAATGTTCTGCTAGGAAAAAAAAAAAAAGCTTATTCACTGAATTAATGTTTAAGTTGTTGCATGTTTCTATGCTGTTATATGCTTTGAGCTCCATTTATTCCTGTGAAGAACATGCTGCTTACACTGCCAGTCTCCATCTTTCGAGATGTAGCCCGAAGGACTTTTCTTAAATTGTTCCTTGACTATCCTCTCCAAACTTGCTTCCTTCTTTGTGCCCTCTCCACACCTGTGTTAGCCTCTGTTATACCCCCTGTAGCGTGCTTTGCAATGATCATCTTCTGCTCTAGGCTAGGAGCTATTTAGGGACAGAAAATGGTTTATCTTTGTATCACCAGAACACCGGTACTTAATAAATGCTTGCTGAGTAAATCGTCGTTTCTTGAATAGTAATGGCTTATTGACAGCAACATGTTCCTGGCATTTCTTTCATGTTTGCCCTTTCCTAAATTAGCGACAGAAAAAAATTTTGCATAAATAGCATCTTTACTAGTACTATTAATGTATTTCCATAATATTTTGGGAATTTGGTTGAGGCTTTCTGCATCTGTTTGTTTTTGCGCCTTAAAATTCCTTGAAGTTCCCTGTGAGTCCACCAATGACTAAATATCGTAAGTTGACTTTTCAAACTTCTTGCTTATGGGAGCAAACATTTTGCAACATGCTGACTGAGTCCTGTTAGCTAAAATGACTTCCGAGACTTCCATAGGGCTAAGCCAGTTTTATGTAGTTTAAACCTCTTTCCAGAGATACTTTCATGAATCCCCATCCTCAATCTGAAGTCATCTTTTTTATCTCCCCTCCCAAGGCTAAAAGCCTTTAGCATGATATCGGTACAGTGTTCCCCAGCTCTAATGTCAACTTGACAATGCAGGCACAGTGAAGTTCAAAGATCTGAAATGTAAATCTACCAAGGCTTGGAGTTCAGGGAAATTTTAGTGAATAAACACACAGTCATTCCCTACTCCAGCAGTAAAAATGACTCTGTGAGCATAAACTAAAGCAATAAACTTGTGCCTGCCATGCAGAAAATTCTGTGGGAAGAGGATCTGGAGATAGGGAGAGACAGGAGAATAGGGAGGCAAAGGAGAAGTAAAAATGATTAGGTTGTGACATGTGTATATATCAATTCCCTAAATGTAATTATTATGTATTGCAAACATATACTAATAAGAAAGAAGCTAAAATAACTAAACTAAACTAAAAATAAAAATGCAGAAAAGCCACTGAGAAATAATTTCTATAAATCCAGGAACTTCTCATTTCAAATAAGTGTCTTAGTCCATTCAGGCTGCTATAACAACAAAAAAAAATCTTGGTAGTCTATAAACAATAGAAATTTACTACTTACAGATCTGGAGTTTGGGAGTCCAGGGAGCCATCAGATTCAGGGTCTCTTAAGTGCTCCTTCCTAATGGATGCTGCCAAATCTGTATCCTCACATGGTAGAACACAGCAAACACCTCCCTTGGGCTTTTAAGGGCATTAGTTCCATTCATAAGGGTGGAATCCTCACAACCTAATAATTTCCCCAAAACCCAACCTCTTTTGTATATTTTTGGCAGTGCTGGGGATCGAACTTGGGGCTTACAGTTGCTAGGCAAGTGTTCTACCACTTGAGCTAAATCTCCAGCCCCCAACCTCTTAATACTATCGCAATGATGAGAAAATTTCAACATGTGGATTTTGGAGAGCCATAAATATTCACACCATAGCAGTGACAGCAGTGTATTTTCATTTTCTAGTCTGTTATGGAAGGAGGTAATAGCCAGAAGATATTTTCCAAATTGATCAAGTAGATCTCTTGTGTCCCCTGACTATGACTGCATCAGAGACCTTCATTCCCAAGTCATGCCAGCCTCTCCACCAGGCATGCTCCTGTGCTCCTCTCTGTTAGATACTTTAAATCTTTTCTTCTGTTCTTTTCTCCTTCTTTCTTTCCTTCTTTCCTTCTCTCTCTCTCTCTCTGTCTTTCTTTCTTTTCCTGGGAATTAAACCCAAGACCTTTGCACTGAGCTACATCCCCAGCTGGTCATTATTTTTTATTTTGAGAGGCTCTCACTAAGTCACTATGTTACCCAGAATGGGCTTGAATTTATGATTCTTCTGCCTCAACCTCCCAGAGTGCTGGGATTACAGGCATGTATCGCCACGCCTGCTTCTGGGTATTGAAGTCTTGTATTTAAGCCTTCTGTTATTTTCCATCAACTCTCCTGAATACCTGTTTCCTAGGCCAACAGAATTCATTTCTATTTGAAATTACTATTATATCAAAAGTTTATTTATTCATATTGGGCTTTTGTGAAAAGCCTTTAATGAAATTGTTCTCAACAAGTCCCTTATGGTATATTCCCACATTTTTACTCTTTAATATCAGCTATTTCTGACTTCTCACCATATTGTTAAGACTCTTACATCCTTCTCTCTGTTCCACAAGCAGAAAGCCTGTCCCCAGACACAATCTGGGTTGCAGAGTATACATCCTGCTTGGTAATCTGAAGACAACTTGATGCTTTGGGCTTCCTCCTAGAACAAGCTGCTGAATCTGGAGCCCGCTGAGTTACTGCCATTGCATCCAGCTTCCATATCTATCCTGAAGGAGGGAGTCTTACTCTTGGCTATTGGGTGTACACCTCCGTACATCCCTGAAGATAGCCTAAGAAAAATTGGTATATTCTGTTCTCTCTCTCCCTGACTCCTTACATAATATAGGATCCATTTGGAACATCGTGTCTTAGGTATACTAAAATTAGCACGTGAGGAGGCCAGGTATCAGATCTAGAGGTATGCGCTGGACAGGCAGACATGGGCAGGGTTCTTGACACATCTCTGACATCACACCTTGTCTTATACTGGCACTAAGGACAGTCTTGTCTTACCACGGTATCCCTCCTTCACCTCATCTTCCAGGTTTTCCTATAAACAACCAAGTAAATTATGGTCTGTATAAAACATGAACAGAGACTGTGGAACACCTCTAGAGACCTTCCCTCATATTTGTATTAATTACTGTATATCTTTTGGGCATTGCTATGGCCTGAGCGTTTGTGCCACACCCCCCACTCCTAATTTGTATGTTGAAATCTAATCTCTTTTAGAAGGTGGGGAAATCATTAAATCACTTGAGCACAGTCCTCATGGAGTTTAGTGTCCTTATGAAAGAGGCCCCAGACAGCTCGTTTGCCTTTGTGCTATCTAAGAAGCCAGTGAAAAGGCACCAGCTATGATCAAGAAATGGGCCTTCTCTAGACAGTAAATGAGCTGGATGGAGTCTTAAACTTAGGTCTTCTCAACCTGTAGAACTGTTGGAAATAAGTTTCTACTGTCTATAAGCCACTCGGTTTATGATACTGTATTTTGTTGTAGCACTCCAAATACCTCAGACAGGTATATTTGTTCTATTTGTACATGTGCAGAATTCAACTCTCCTTCTGAAGTAAAATATCATATTCCACAATATAGGTGAAAATAATAATGGTTAAACCATAATTTTCAACCTAGTGGCTTATGTTAAGTGCTGTCTCCTGAGTACCCAACAAGCTATGATGGAATCTTTTGCTTAGTAAGTGAGAAGTAAAGGCAAGAATTTATTTGAGTGTCTGCCTTTGGTGAGACGTAGCCCAGGACGAAGACCTTAGGGGCCCACCGAGAGCCGAGTATGAGGATGGGTGGGACAAAAATGTTTCAGGATCTAGGGGCTGGGGATTTAGCTTAGTGGTACAGCACTTGCCTAGCAAACTCAAGGCCTTGAGTTCGATCCCCAGCACCCACCCCAAAAATGTTTCAGGATCTAGAAAAAGGAAGTGAGCAAAGAATGGAGATCCAAAATCAAGTCCAAGTATGTTAGGCACAGAGTAAAACTGGACTCCTAAATAAGTGTTTCACAATAGAAAACATGGCAATCCTGAGAGATCCACAGTCTCATTTGGCAGAACAGAGGGACATGCAGGCCTCCAGCAACCTGAGACCCCCTAGAAACCTCTTGTTTTGTCTACTAATGACTGAAACCATGAGAAATACTTGTACAACCTGCAGGTGTCTAATCTGATAGCAGAAGGAAGATTAATCACATTATCTCTCTTTCCTCTTGGGTAAATAAACTTCATTTCCCACCTTTTCTGGGAGTCACGTGTGGCCACATGCCTAAATTCTGTGAAGAGAACATAGGCAAAAACAATGTCTACATATACAGGTGTGAAACGTGACATTATGGATAATTTTACCTCAGAATCGCTTTGGTGAGACACAGAGAGAGAGAGAGAGAGATCTAAAATGGGGCCTTGAAGCCCAGTGTGGTGGCACAAATTTGTAATCTTAGCATTCTGAGAAGCTGAGGCAGGAGGATCTTGAGTTCAAGCCCAGCCTGGGCCACTTGGCAACTTAGCAAGAGCCTGTCTCAGAATAAAAAATAGAAAAGGGCTGGAAGTGTAGCTCCTTGCAAAGGCTCTGGGTTCAATACTCAGTACTGCAGTCAATCAGTCAATCAATGGCGCGATGACTTGGCAGGCTACACTCACCCTGACACTGGTCAGCGCTGCTTGCTGCTGTGCCTGGAGGTGCCTGCAGCTGTGACTACAGTTTGACTGGTCAGTTATGGATTCATGAACCTCGTCTCTTTTTTCTTATTTAATCCAAGCCCTTTGTTTTAAAAAATGTACTTTCCACTTTTCCTCAAATCTGTGTTTCCTGAAGTGCAGTTCCTAAGAATCCGAATAAAGCTTTTTTGTAGCTTACCACCTTGAAATTGATTGGCTGACAACCCCCAAAGCACCTGGCACTGTATCATTCTATCTGCTGGGTGGCTGCAGTTGTCAAATTTGATATCAGATGAAACTCAGAGAGGCTGAACCACATCATTTCTTTCTCATCCTAGGTGACTTAAAAAGCAAGGTGTTTTCAGAGAGTGGAGCATGTTAGCTTGAGTCCCCAGATGACCAGGTGAAAGGGCATCCCCCGTCCTACCCTGACCCCTGGTGTCATGCCCAGGGTAAATTATTATGTAAACTTCTAAAATTGGGGGGTTTGTCTATTATTTTAGAGAAGCAATCTATGTATCTAGATCTGCCTCGATGCTCTCAACGACTCTCCTCTTCCTTTCATTTCCTCAAACTGAGACTATGGCTGGGACTAAACGATTTCACGGCAAGCCCGCGCCTCTTCGAGCTCTCACTGACCATGGGCCTGTGCTTTTTTTCTCTGTTAAGTGTTCAGCTTCTCACCCAAAGAGGTGAACCAAGGAGGGCCTCCTCTACCCACATACCTGGCGGTGCCCTCCTGTAGTTTCAGCTACTCTGGAGGCTGAGGCAGGAGGACTGCTTGAGGCCACAAGTTCGAGATGAGTCTGGGCAAAATAATGATCCCCCCAGCTCAAGAGAAGAAAAAAAAAAAAGAAAGAATTTAATATAGGGGGCTGGATTTTTGGAAGGCCTATAACAGCAGTCACCAGTCTTACAACGAGCTCTTAGGAGCAACATTCAGCCCCCAGAAGCTCCCTGTAGCCGACTGGGAAGCCACTGCTGCAGCCTCCGTGGATGCCGAGCAAGGAAGCTGCTGGCGTTGCTGCTGGCTGCGGAAGCAGCTTCCTCATCCCATCGCTGTCACCCTTGCTGCAGTGAGATGCCAGATCGGGAAAGCGCTGGCTGCAGAGCACCCTGTTCTGACACCTTCTGTGCTGGCGAGTCAGGCCTCCAAGTCTTCTCACATACACCAAGCAACTGGTGACACTGTCGCTTCGACAGTGTAAGAAATGGGGTTTGCAGAAAGCCAAGGTCAGGGGTGTGCTGGAGCCAACTTCTCCAGCTCTCAGAAGCCGAGTGCCAGCCTCCTCCCCGAACCCACGTTCTGTGGTGTCCCTGTAGCAGTTTGACATCAGCTGTGGTGGGAGTTTACACCACAGATGCTGGCAAAGGCTGAGGAGGAGGAAAGAAGCCAGCGTAGTTAGGGTGGATATTATGCAAGCCCGTCCGCAGTGACTGCCATGAAACTCTCAGAAACGGGCACTCAGACATTATGTAAATGTCATAAACAACACTGCTTTAAAGTACTTTGTCATTGCAGATCATGAGCCTTGACAGGCTTCCATTTGAAAGACTCATTTCTTTGAAGTAAACAACCCAAGTTTACCGTCTTGGCATTAATAATGGAAGCAAAAAATTGGAAACAGTATCCTGGTACATTAATAGACTTGGGCATTATAAATATTAAGAATAATATTTGCAAATAGTCTTTAATCATGTGGTAAACAATTACAGCTAAAATATGTGCAAAGAATTCAAATACAAAATTTTTAAAAATGAATCATTACAAATGAGGTTTTAGAAAAACACCAAAAAAGGACTGGGAAAAAAAATCGGCCAAGATGTTAATGTTGAAAATTAAAATAATAAACAGATTTCAGAGTAACAGCAAGATGACAGAATAAGGATCTCTAGTACTCATTGCCCCACAGAAACATAATTTTGAACATTCATACACAAAAATAACTTCACAAGAGTTAAGGAATCCAGAGATTGGGGATTTAGTTCAGTGGTAGAATGCTTGCCTCGCAAGCACAAGGCCCTGAGTTCGATCCCCAGAGCTCCCCCAAAAAAGAGCTAGGGCATCCAGGTAAGAGATTATTGCTCCCTATCCCCACTAATCACCAGGGAAATACAAATCAAAACCACAATGGAGTAAGAAAACCACAGAAATTACAGAAGATGCATTGAAGAGGGCAAGAAAGATAATTACACTTTACCCACCTCCCTCTTCCTGCAGCCCACGCAGTGTAAAGAGGAGGGAGTGCGCAGGGACGCAGAGTAAAGTGAACGCCCAGCTTTGCCGAGGACCCCAGCACCAGGAGAGCCTCTGTGTCCCCTGATGCCAGGAACAGTCCTGCAGAGCCAGGTTCCAGTTGTGCCCAGTGCCAGCTGGTGCCTGGTGGCCCCAAGTATTCTCTAGCTCCCACAGACCTATTTACAATAGCTAAAACTACAAAAATATCTATGAAAGAAACTGAGGAAAATACAAATAAATGGAGCACTATTCCATGTTCATGGACTGAAAGAACCAATATCATTAAAATGTCCATGCTACACAAAGTGGTCTACATGTTCAGTGCAATTCCTATCAAAAACTTCAATGGCATTTTCCATGAAAATTACTTTTAAAATCCTAAAATTTGCACAATGCTAAAAATGACTGGATAACCAGAGTAATCTTGAGGAAGAAGAATAAAGCTGGAGGGTTGGGGACTTAGCTCAAGCAGTAGAGCACTTGCCTAGCAAGCACAAGGCCATGAGTTTGAGCCCCAGTACACACCCACCTCCCAATAAAGCTGGAGGCATCATGCTACTTGATTTCAAAATATACCACAAAGCTGTAGTAATCAAAACAGTATGGTACAGCCGTTAAAACATACAGGTCAGTGAAACAGAACAGAGAGCCCAGAAATAAATGCGTGTATTTATAGTCAGTGGCCCTTCAACCTTTATTTCATACCACATGCAAAAATCAACTCAAAATGAATTAAAAACTGAAATGTAAGACCCGAAACTCTAAAACTGCTAGAAGAGCTTCCTGACATTGATCTGAATGATATTTTTATATGACCCCAAAAGCTTAGGCAGCAAAAGCAATAATAGACAAATGGTATTGCATCAAACTAAAAAGCATAACAAAGGAAACTATCAACAGAGGGAGTAGGGAGCTGTGGTATGGATGGCACTTGACTGCACAAACGAGGGTGATCTCATACATGTCCAGAATGGATGTAAGGCTGGAAAGAGAAGGGGGACCGTGCAGGCCTGATGACAAAGGGCTGGCTCCCTTTGCCTTGATGTGTTCTAGCACAAAACTTGTAGGAATTCGTGAATTCTAAATTTAAACCTAACTTCTAGGTTGTTAAGACTCGTTAGTCAAAATAAAGAATATGACATATTTACTCTCTTGTTAGCTTGCCTGATAACTTTAAATACTTAGATATATGAGCCTCTATGTGCACTTTTGTCCCAGACCTGCGAGGGTTAAGAATAGGACTGCTTAGATGTGCCGATAGTCAACTTTTGCCACATTTACTTTCTCTATTTGTCTGTGTACATATTATCTATCAATAATGCTGAGCCACTTAAGAATATATTGCAGACATCGTGAGACTTCATCTCTAAATATTTCACTATGTGTTTCTAAGATCAAGGGCCTTGTCTTTTATAATCCTAATACCATTATCATACCAAAGAGGGTTTATATGGACATAATAAAATTATCTAACACATAGCTTACATTCACTTTTTCTCTGTTATCTTAAAAGTGCCCACCATCACAGGTTTTTGGAGTTTTTTTTTCAACATGGAGTCCAATCAAGGATCATCTATTAGGAATAGACATTTGTTTTTCGTGTTTATAGTAATAAATTAAGAAAGCTTTTCTGGGGGTTAGGGATTTAGCTCAGTGATAAAGCGCTTGCCTAGCAAGCACAAAACCTTGAGTTTGATCCCCAAGAGCAAAGAAAGCTCTTCTCTTAAATAGAGGTCAAATAAGATTGTTTGATGTAATTGATGAGAATGTTAAGATGCATTTTGTTGAAATAGAATATGCAATTTCTTCAGAGTTTAAAGAGCATGAGGAGAGAATAAATGCCAACAGCTTTCAAGCTTTATTTCACAGCTTTTTCCAAGTCTGTCATTCCTACATGATATGCACCTGCTTTTCCTTCTGTAAGCGTGTGCTCTAATTTTACATTTGTTCTAAAATACAGAGGAAGAAAGGGAATTTCAAATAAGGGAAAATTTCAGGTAAACAAAATGCTAAGCAAGCTGTATTCACATGTTTTAGTTTAAAAATTTGGAAGGTTTGCACATTTGCAAATCCTTGCATTGCTGAACATTGATTTCCTCACCTCTCTTGGTCAGGTTTGTTTTTCAGTTTGCTTAATAAAACACTGGTGTTTATGAAAACTCAATCATTTTCTGATAGCTCATTTTTGTACTTGACAACACATTGTAATGTTTTAAGTACACACCTATATGTCTTGCAAGATTTCAGTCAAGAATAAAAAGAATGCTCTTGATAGGAAATACATCAAATAGCTGAACACTGGCTATTAGAGATCAATACTCCTAGGTAGTCATTTGGGGATTCTCCAGTATATTTTTATTTGAATGCAAGAGTCCATTGGAAACTTGACGCTTGAGTACTTATAAAAGCATAAGAAAATAAGAAAAGAAAAATGCCTTTTTCAAACAAAATCTTGCTTTCTTAAAGATTATTAAAAATAAAATGGTTTGGTTTATTTTAAAAATAAGTAGTGACTATCATGAAGATAATATTGTCTGAAATTATATATATATAAACAAACAGATTAAATGAATCCTCATGTATCTAAGTCAATCCTATTCAAAATGTCCTCCAAGAGATAGTGCTGGGCTGGGCATATAGCTCATTGGCAGAGCTCAGGTCTCCCATGTATCATCTCTGGGTCCAATCCCCTGTACTGTGGGGAGAGGAAGGAATTATTTACCAATCTACAAGAAAATAAGTAATAAATCAAGAATATGGTTTAGAAATTTTTAAAGCAAGGGTTTTTAAAGCAAGGACTTGCCTGTCATGTGCAAGGCCCTGAGTTCAATTCTCAGTACAGGGAAGAAATGTTAAATATTGTGAAACTACTATTTAAAGTAGCTTTATACATACTGCATCTGAGATGAGCCTGGCCTGTATTTTGTATTGCTTCTCATTTCATTTCTCTAGTATTTCATTTTTGTTGAATTTTACAAAGCATGAGTTGATAATGTACTGGGAAATGAAAAGGTGGTTCTTCATCTCAGATAGCTTGAAAAGCCCTGTCCCAAAAATAATGTTTGGCTGGAAGAGGAGAGAGAGAGAGAGAGAGAGAGAGAGAGAGAGAGAGATTGAACAGAGTAAAGGAAAAGAGGGATGAAGCAGAAAAAATCATGAGATCAAATAAAATACATTTATGAAGAGTTTGTTGCTATTTTTAAATAAATGACCATATTTTAAGTATTATTCCTACTAATTTTTGATATGATGCAGTCAACTTTATAAACCTACAAAATGGCTTAGCTAATCTTTTATTATTCTTTGAAAACATTTTTGGGAAATGAATGAAATGACAACAAATTGCCGTGTTCCAGTACTTAAACATTGTTTTCTACAGATTTTTCCCCTCCGATTTATTTTTTTCCTCTTCACTGATTTTTCCCTTCTGCTGTATCCATTCTATCCTAGAGTGGCCCTCATGTTACTAATCAGGGTTAATATCCACATTCCCTCCATTTGCTGCCTCAATCTTTCACTGGGATGAGTGTGAACCTCTGACCTGTCTCTCATCAAATGTTCTTTTGTGGTCCAAATCTTCCAGTCCCCTACTCACTCCTTTCTTCCTCACTTTTCTCTGTTTCTCCTCCCTCCATCACAGCAGTTCCTGAAATAAGCACTTTCTCTGCAAACCTTCCTTCCAATAACGTCACCTCACTCAGATTATTCCATTAGGTGATGTCATCATACAGATATACTCAGTATGATTTAAAATTTTATGTACTAGTTTGCACTTGTTCTCTTTTTTGTTTGTTTGTTTGTTTTGTTTTGTTTTGAGATAGGATTTTGCTATGTAGTTCAAGCTGGCCTTGAACTCACTGTGTAGTCCAGGCTGGCCTCAAACACGCAAAGAGCCTCCTGTCTCAGCCTCCTGAGTGCTGGGATTACAGGCATGCACCCCCATACCTGGCCTGCAATTGTTCTCAATTCATGTTGCTCACTGGCTGGCCACACCCTCTGCACCATAATCCTTCCAGAGCTATATTCCAGCAGAAGAAGAGTGGCTACTTTTGATCTAGAACAGTAATGCCAGATACAGTAACCATTAGCTATTTAAATTCAAATATTTGCATTTTAATTACTTAACATTAAATAAAAATAATTTAAGTTAATATGTAAAAATTTAAAATTCAGTTACTTGGTTGTATTAGCCAGATTACAAGTGGCTTGTTGCCATTATATTAGACAGTATAGGTATAGAATATTTCTATCATTACAAAGTTGGGTTGGACAGCACTAGTCTAGTATTCTCCCACAACACCTATCACAGTTCTTTCTTTAGAGAAGATAGTCAACAAACAAATATTTAGCAAATAATATTGGACACATGGAGTTATTAATAATATTACTAAGATCAATAGAAATCACACTTAGGCGATTTCATATTAAAGAAACACTAAAGAGTTAGAAAGGTAAGAGATAATTTTGATATGTGTATGATTTTGAAATTAAGCTTTTCACTGAGCTTGTGCTTCCAAATAATAACTTTTTTTCTCCTTTGGTTTCACTGATAATGAAAACAGAAATAAGCTTACTGGAATTTCTGAGATTCTGTTTGGTATATACTTTAAGGGAGTAAGGGAATAAGACCAATAATAATACTTTGATTCTTTTTATGTGCTCTGTGGGATATGTGTACAGCTTGGAATATTGGAATTAGACATTTTGAAATAAGATTACATACAGACTATTGCTATTGTGCCAGGATTCAAACTGATCAAGACTGGCGCCATTTCTAGATTCAAAACTCATCACCTAAATCTAACAATTAAAGACAAAGGAATATGGAGCCATGGCAGTCATGAGGATTTAGTTAATCTATCTCTGCCCTCTGTGTTTAGTTTGGCAGAGCAGGCAAGAGTCTAAAGTTTAATTGCTTTGTCCATGTTAACATCTGTATATAAAAAAGGTAAATAAGTATAATGAAGAAAACAATATTTTGTCTTCAACATATATACCTGGGGAGTCCAAATTTTTGTTTGTTTGTTTGTTTGTTGATGCTGGGGATCGAACTCGAGGCCCTGTGCTTTTGAGGCAAACACTCTAACCACTGAGCAAAATCCCCAACCCCAAGAGCCCAGTATTAACCAATGCAAAACTTGAAAGTCCTGAGGGCCTTGTTAAAGTACATAAAATAGTAAGTTCTTATATGTCTTCATTCCTAGACAGTGTATTCTCAGTGTATTATTGAAACCTCAAGAGGATAGTGAGGCGGGTGATTAGGGCATGGCAGGCTGGATGAGAAAGTGGGCATGGCCTATTAATTGCAAAGTTCCAGGATGGATGCTCAGCACAGTTCCTAAAGCCCTGTACCTGGACTTCTTTCCAGAACTCAAGCAGTTTTGGGTAGGATGACCTAGACCTGACATCAGCCTGAGCAGTGGGAGATACACAAAGAAAGTCGCCATTGAGCTTGGGACTTCTGCGTTCTCTCTCTCACTGGAGAGAGTAGTTTTTCCTACTTTCACTTGTCCCAAAGTCACTCTGAAAAGCATGTTTCTTTTCCTACCTTTAATAAATATAAAACCTCACCACCTTTTGCACTCATTTTTTCCAATTCTTTATTCAAGACAAAAGAACCTAGAAATCACCTCTTGAAGGAGACCCATAACAGTAATGTGTCTGGGGCTCACTGAGTAACAAGAGAAGAAACAGCAACACAGTGCAGAGGTTCATGGCGAATGCTTGTTTAATGCCTTGTCTCTGTACAGCTGAAAACTCATCATTTCAAGTACATTCTGGGGTTAGGATTTCAGTGCATGAAATCTGAGGTGGCACAACTCAGCCCCCAAAAATAACTCCACCTCACTTTCTTCATCAGCAAAGTGAGAATGGCAGGAATTGTAAGCATTTCATAGGGTTCTTGGGAGAATTGAGAGGAAAAGTGAAACCAACTAGGATGCTTGCTCTGTCTCACCAGGTGATACCCTTTGCCACGTATATAAATTTTGTTTATAAATTACCCCCTCTGTAGTATAGTATTCTCTTACAACAACAAAAAGAAACAACAGACTAAGACTTGCCTTCTCCCTCGATAAGGATCTCTAGTGATTGAAAGTAATTCTACCTTTTGTGGTACAAAGAGAGACAACTTCACAGAGATTTCCTTTATAGATATAAATTTTCCTTACAAAAGGGAAACATCAACTTTGTTTTCAGAGCTTCTGTGCCTTAGTTTCTTAAAATGATTCTCTGTTAGGGCAGCGTGTTTGGGGATGGCATATTGTCTTCCCCAAAAAAAGAGACCAAAAAAAAAAAACAATCCAGTACAAATGTATAAATTATACGATATTAGAAAGTAATGAACGTGAGCAAAGGAGACAGAGGGCCCATTGTATAAAGGGTAATCAAAATGTACAATGAATGTTTAAATTTTAAAAATTGATTACACTAAAGACTTCTTGCCTTACTCCACCTCAAAATACTTTCCCTTTCTTGGAACACGCTTATGCTGTCATTCTTGCTGTTTTCCGAAGCAGTTCTGGAAGTCCTCTTTAGTGTCCTTACAAGGTGCGATCAGCTGAGGGCCAACCAATGGAAGACAGGCTCATAAAAACATTACAGTGTGTCCTCATGCCACAGGATCTGGCACCGTGCAATTGCTGGCTCTTCCCCAAAGTCAAAATGACCATGAAAGGCAAACATTTTAAATCGATTCTCGACATCGAGGCAGCTGTGACAGTGCAACCAAAGACACAAAAGAGAACTCCCACAACCGCTTCAGAAGTGGTGAGGAGAACGGATGAGTGTGTTTGAAGTGAGGAGAGAGTATTTTGAGGGGGATTAATGACAATGTGTCTTTTACTGTAATAATTTTTAAAAATTGTTAAGTACCTTATTTTTCCATCATACCTCCTGTGTGTATATGCACACATATAATTTAAAGTACAGGATGGGGCTGGGGATTTAGTTCAGTGGTTAGAGTGCTTGCCTCAAAAGCACAAGGCCCTGAATCCGATCCCCAGCACAAAATAATAAAATAAAATTAAATAAATAAAGTACAGGATGATGGACAGGGAAAGCTTCACTGAGAAGGTCATTTTTGAGCAAAGATTGAGAGAAATGGGAAGGACTCAAGCAAATATCTCTCAAAACAAAACAAAATGACAACAAGAGTAAACAGCCAAGGGCGAAACCCTGAGGAGGGTCCCAGAAGTATTGCAGACAACCAGAGAGGCCCTATGTGTGGAATGAAGCAAGCAGCATGAAGGAGCAGGAGAAAAGAAAAGTGGAGAAATTACCATATTTAGCTTTTATGAAGCTGAGAAGTTTGGGAAAGGGCCACTGTTCTTGTTATTTTTGCTTTGAGACTATATTTTTTAGAGAAAGGTGCAGAGATTTCCTTTATGCCACCCATCTTCATGTATGCTTAACCTCCTGCATATCAATACATCTCCCCTGAAGCATATATTTGTTATAATTGATGAACCTACACTGATACATCCTTACTGCCGAAAGTTCATAGCTTATATTAAGGCTCATTTTTGTACCTCCTATGGATTTAGATATATATGTAACTTAGAAGTGGCATAAATTTCCCTCTGTCCTCAAAAGGTTCACTGAACTGAAATGACAATAGACAGATTAGCAGGAGGAAAAGGCGTACAAATTTATTAATGCACACAGGGGCATCACTGAAGAATGCATACCCAATAACCCAGTGAGATTCAGAAACAGTATTTGTATTGGTCAGCTTTCCCATTGCTGGGACAAAATACCTGACACCTGCAATTTCAAGATGAAGAAGTTTCTTTTGGCTTACAGTTTCAAAGGTTTCAATCCCTGGTCAGCTGACCTCAAGACAGAAACATCATGTTGGAAGATCACATGAAGGAAAACATGGTATCAGGGAAGCAGGGAGCAGGGGAAGAGCCTGAAAGGAAGGGGCTAAGAACCAGATATATTCCCCATGGTCACATCCTATTAGAGTTTAGATCTAGACTGCCCCCCAGAAGGTTCACATGTTCAGAGGTAGGGTTTTTGGAAGGTGATTGGATCATGGGGACATTATGCTCATCAATGGACTAATCCACTGAAGAGTTCAGAGCTGAGTGTACTGTTGGGAGGTGGGGTCCACTCAAAAGAGGTTGGTCACTGGAGGTGGGACCTGAAAGGGTATCTCTCTCTCTCTCTCCACTCTCTGCTTCCTAGATGTTGCAGGATGAGCAGCTGTCCTCCACCCCTACACTTGTACCAACCTTCATGTCCCACTTCCTCCAACCCAGCTTTCCTCCTAGTTGCCCATTTTGCTATGAACCTTCATAGTTGAAGGTTAGTGCCCTCACAGTCCAGTCACATCTTCAGGAGGTTCTTAATCCAGTCAAGTTGACAATCAAGTTTAACTGGCACAGTTATGCACCTTCCTTCATAGGGAAGAGGGAAATGAGACATCGAAGCCAATTTTGGGGCATAGTAAATGATTTTTAGAATAGTTGAGTGAGCCTAAAGAAGAGACAGTAGCCTGGGGTGAAATACACCACAAATAAGACTTTACACAGATTTAAAAATCTCCTAGGTAATCCTTCTGTGGTGCCCTCAGAGGAACAGATGAAAGGTCTGTCTGGGCGTGGAGACAATTTTAGTCTCTTCTTTTCACAGGTGATTAATCTTTCTTGGTTACTTGATGAGACTCCTGGGAGGGGATTTAAAACAAACGAATTTCTTTTGGAAGAATGTTCCTTAGCCAGATACAGGAACCCTGCAGAGATCCCTTCCCTCCACTTGGGAAAGAAATACAGAAATTGTGGAGGTATTTTGATTCCGAGATTGTTTCTGTAGCTCAGAATGTAAAGTGTCACCTTTAGGATATCTTTTTCTGAGCTCCAATAATAACGGCATGTTTCCAACATTATTATATTATACAGAGAGCTTTTCTTTCTTCCCTGGAAGTCCTCTATGCTCTGCCAGTTCAGCCCTGTCAGCCTAGGGCAGAAACCAAGGAGCTGTGTTGGGAGGCTTCTCCAGCAACACAGCAGCTTGGACCACCGTAGTTGCACTAGAAGTGATGAGAATTGTCAGATTCTGAGTGTATTTTGTAGATGGAATCTGTGGAATTTGCTGATGGAGCAGACGTGAGATTGAAAGACAAGAATAAGGACTAACCAATTGGAAAGATGAGTTTGGCATTAACTGAAACTGGGAACGACTTGGTGAGAACGAGGTTCATTAAGTCAGGAATTCAGTTTTGATATTTTATGTTTGACATGACTGTAAGACATCTGTGATAGGCACAATATCAGCCCCCAAGAGGGTCCTTCCAGTTCCTAATCCTTGAAATCTGTGTTTGATTACATAGCAAAGGGGAAGTAGCTTACCTTGGGGTTAGCTGAATTTAATTAATCATTGTTTTAAGCTACTAAGTTCACTGATGATTGTTATACCAAAAAAAAAAAAAAAAGCAACCAGTATGGGTCAAATTAGTTACGTGTGTTTGGCGGGGTACAAATGGCCACAGAAGTTCAAGAACTAACTGATTAATGTGTAATGCAAGTCATCACAGGTCTCATTGTAATAAGGTTGTAAGAGACCTTTGCTCTCAAAGCTCTGCTCAAGTACAATAATATATGTTTTATGCTAAATTTCTAGTTTCCTTTTTCACTAAAGAAAAGTAGAAATATAATCAGCTTCAATAATTCATTTATGATATGAAAATGGATACGTCTTTCTTTGAATAACTGACAAAAAAGAGTAAATAATACTCTCACTGTTCTCTGAATTCTTGGTTTGTTTGTTTGTTTGCTTGAAGACAGGGTCTCACTATGTAATTGAGGTTGGCCTTGAATTCACTGTGTAGCCTAGGCTGGCCTTGAACTCCTAGTGATCCTCCTGCCTCAGTCTCCCAATTGCTGGGAGTGCTGGGATTATAGGTGTGTTCCACCACAACAACCAGCTAGTCTCTGAATTCTTGTCCAGACAATGTTCAGAAACTACTTTCTCTTGCCCTACTAATGTGCTGTAATTTAAAATTTTATACAGCTTATCTTCATTTTTTTTTGTAAAAAATTGAGAAAATAGTTTATAAATCTGGGGTTGGGGATTTAGCTCAGTGGTAGAATGCTCTCCTAGCAAGCGCAAGGCCCTGAGTCCGATCCCCAGCACCACACCCCCCCAAAAAATGTAGTTTATAGATCTAACATTTTTTATTTAAACACATTATTTTCCTAAGCTTTAATAAATTGGTTTTAGTTCTAATCAAGCAGTTGTGCAAACTCACTTTTAGGGTATCATCAGTTTGGTGCAAGAAAAATCATGATGGCTGTAAATTCATCAAAATTGTTAGGGCTCCAGATCTAGAAGACCAGGAAGATAGAGGGTTAGGAACAGAAAGCCATTCACAACATCTTATGCCTCAGTAAGTGTCTAAGCACAGAACTTCTTGCCTTGTATTTATTTCTTCCTTCTTTCGTGGCAGGGAGGGGCGTGCTAGTTTGCCTCAGGGTCACTCTCCCATAAAGGCCCTTTCTCTTCTCCCATATAGTCCTCAAAAATCCCCTGATAAATGTTATGGTTTAGTTCTAGAATGTTCCCAAAACTCTCCTGTGCTTGGAGGTGGGGTTTTTGGAAATGATTAGATCATAGGGATTCTAATGAATGCAGCAGCCGAATGTGCCATAGGAGGTGGGTCCCGGTTAGAAGCAGGTCACTGGGAGTGTGACCTGTCTCCTTCCTTGGCTCCTCGCTTCTCTGTCTACTTCCTGGCCACCACAATGTGAGGAGCTTTTCTATACCAGGTCCTCCCACCATGCCCTTTCTGCTTTGGAGTCAGATGACTATGGATGGAAACTCCTGAAACTATCAGACAAACACTTCCTCTTTTAAATTGTGTGTGTGTGGTGGGGATTTTGTGTCAGCAATGAGAAAGTGACTAAGATGATCAGGAACCAGAAAGTGGTATTCTCTAGTCAAACTCTTCATTGTGTAAATATAATAATATCTAGTTTTACTAGAATTTATATTATTGACCACTTTGCATCGCCAATCTTTGTGTACCATTGCAGTAAGAAAGATCGTGCATACTACTTAAGGCCAGTACCTTTGAAGACCACTCAAAATGTGTTCATGGTTTCCTATATGCAGGGAGCAGCAATTTGTAAATGTAATATGTTGGCTCAAAGATACAGAGACGTGTTAATAACCATTCTTGTCCACAGAGGATTTTCAGTCATCTTGTTCTGTATCATTTTACAATCACATTTCTCTGGCATATCAGGAAGATTTTAAAAGAGACAAGTTTGTGGGCTGGAGATTTAGCTCAGTGGTTAGAGGGCTTGCCTCACAAGCACAAGGCCCTGAGTTCGATCACCGGCACCAAAAAAAGAAAAAAGACTGGAGATGTAGTTCAGTGAGAAGGCCTTGGGTTCAATTCCCAGTTCAAAAAAAAAAAAAAAGGAAAAAGTTTGATTATGATTCTATATGGAGAAACAAATGTTATGGAGCGGACCTTAATGAATTAGGAGAGCTACTCTGAATTTTACATTTATCATAGAATCTGTGTTAATGAGTATCCCTTCTTCAGTTGCTCTCCAAGTATCGAGCACTTTCTCTTGCTAGATATTTCCCTATCTATATAATACGGTGTCAGTCTATGAGTCCACATAAATAATAGTGTTACTGAACACCTCTGTGCCAGGAACCATTCCACAAGCTTTATACAATACTGCCTACGGTGGGAAAAAGTGCTTAAAGCACATGCATTCCACATCTTAATTTTAAAAAATTCT
This sequence comes from Hystrix cristata, assembly GCA_004026905.1. Classification (NCBI taxonomy): domain Eukaryota; kingdom Metazoa; phylum Chordata; class Mammalia; order Rodentia; family Hystricidae; genus Hystrix; species Hystrix cristata. The sequence continues at coordinate 41,608 of PVJO010002003.1, read as the reverse complement.
TAGACATAAAAGTAATGTTTAAAATTCTTCTAAAATCATTTTGTCATAAAATAAAGAGCAAGTAAGTGTTGAAAGAGAAACAACCACAGTGAATATGTTTCTGTAATGCAATCAGATGATGGGTAGCATGACCAACTAAGAAAGCACGACCTAATAGGGGAGGGGAATGGGAATCCAGAGGAATGATGATATCCGAAAAACAAGAACCCAATAACCCGAACTCAAAACAGGGACACGTACACTAGGTACTACAGTAACTTTATATAGTTGTGACTTAATGCTGCATCCACGTGGTCGTTTGCATTGCTAGTTGTTATAAGCAAAAGACACAAGGTATTATGGTCTGTAAGCTTGTGTAATGGCCTGTAAGTTTGTGTAGTTTTGGATAAATTTTAATAAAAAATCTATTAAAAAAAATGAAAGAAAGCATGACCTTAAATCAGGGAACAATTGAACAGAAATGAAAAAGCAGAATTTTTGACAAAGGTGAGGTGCAATTCTGAAACAGTAGAGTTAGAGATCACAAGGAGACCACTACAACACGCAATATGTCACCCCATTTGTCAATATACTGTATGAGAGAAGCCGGGGATTTAGCTCAGTGGTTAGAGTGCTCGCCTTGAAAGCACAAGGCCCTGAGTTCAATCGCCAGCACCAAACAAAAAACAAAAAAAACCCCAAAAACTGTATGGGAGAAAGAAGACCGTAACCTCAGGACAGCAGCAACAGGCTTTAATAAGAATAAAGCCAGAGGGGAAACCTCTCCTAAGTGCGAAGGCAACAGAGAACCTCTCAGAACGAAGGGGCTTAGGGCTTATATAGGGGTTATGGCGGGAAGGCGGTGAGGGAAGAGGCAGGCCGAGAAACTGTCACATGTTAGGGTACTTCTTTGTTCCTCCTTATCTTGGGGCTGTGGGCCCTGGTGGGTATGGGGTGGAGGAGCTAGACATTTCTTCCCTGGTTGTAGGCATTCTCTGTGGCTTATGGATCTTTGTTATTTTATGGCTGTGGCCTCGGGCAGCTCTTGGGGGCTGGGAGTTGGTTGTTTCCCGTGGAGATTTTAACTTTACAGCCATTAGTGTTTCTGCCTAGGCCTGGGTAGAAATGTTTAGTGATCAGACTATATAACACCTTTTTAAACCCGTGCCTTGCAAAAAGCTGAATTTTAAAACCAGGTAGTTAAGCAAGTACTGGTATTAAATTGTGTCTTTTCTTATTGTTACAAAAACACTTTGCAGAACCCCCAGGAATGGTGCAATTAACATGTCATATGCAACAGGAAAGAGGAGAATTTTGGATGAAAAAGGTTAATAGTTACCTATTTATTGCTGCATAACGAATATCCTCCAAATTTAGCAAATTTTTAGAAGTAAAAATGTATTATATCACACAATTTCTGAAGGCTAGGAAACCAGCAGCAGCTCGCTGAGTGGTTCTGTCTGATGAAGCAGCCATCAAGCTCTCAGCCAGGGTTACAGGCGTAGGGGCAGCATCTGTTGATACACTACGTCTGGGGGCTGGGGATTTAGCTCAGTGATTAGAGTGCTTGCCTCGATACACTACGTCCTTTTGGGTTTTACAAATAATAATCACAGGAACTTGGAGTTGGAAGAAACTGCGGAGATGATTTTCTAATCCAGCTATTCATCAGGATGGATTAAAAAAAAAAAAAGCCCAGAATATATAAATGACTTGTCCAAAACCATTCCCTCTCACCAAGAGCCAATTCAGAATTTCATTTTATAACTTTTAATAAAATATTGGGTACCATAATCTTTTGTTTACAGTTATTTTAATGATAAAAGGACACACATCTTGAGCTAATTAATCTTTATAGGTTAGTTTTGATTCAAATCACTATTTTCTTTTTTAATTACCAAAATATGTATTATATATTATTTTGTGCCAAACACATAGTAAATACCGGGCATACTATTTATAAGTGAGAAACAAATCTCTTTTCTCTTTTTTCCCTAATAAGTCTTTTAGAGGAGAAAATATATTTACTAAGTGTTGAAATAGATGCTACATGAGATACAAAATTTGAGAGAATACTGTTTGTGCTTGTGCATGTATGATCTCGATTGGCATAATGTAATTTTTCATATGACTGGCCTTATGGGAATGGTGTGGAGTTAAAAGTCGCTAGGGTCACTGGGGGCAGCTGGATTTGTTGCTGTCAGTCAATCTAGGTCCATGTTACTTTAATGGGTTTACATTTGGAGGAGGCGGTGCTGGGGATCAAACTCAGGGCCTTGCACTTACTAGGCAAGCACTCTATCACTTGAGCTAAATCCCCAACCCTGGGTTTATGTTTTTAATGTTTCTGTAATATAGGTTTGTTATACACGTACTTGGAGTGTATGTATGGAAGAGAAAAGTGGTAAACAGAGGTAAATGCAGTTAAAAATCTCTAACTCTGTGCTTCCCTAGAGTGTTTAAGGAATGCTAAATGATGATGATTGTCCCTATAACCAGCAGCTTATAGAAGCATCATGTCTCATTATGAAATTGTTTTTTTAAAAACCAATTAACATCAGGGTCAAGATCTGCATGACATTCTGAAGAACAGGTTCTTCCCCAGGATGGGGAATGGTACAAGTTCTCCTTCCAGCTCTGTAGTTATTATGGTTTCATCAGTCAAGTGTTTGTATCCAGAAATCAAACCATGGATATTTAGAGGGAGCTATGTATGAGATAAACACTCGGCAATGCCCCTTGATGATTTTGTATAGAAATATTTTCTTTGAATTAGTTCACATTCCATCCTGTCTTCTAATGAAACTCTGTGATTTTTCTCTCTGATTGCCCTATAAATATTGGCTCCCAGATAGCTGTGATTTGGGTTGCATATACAGTGTGTGCGCCCACTGGTTCATCTGAGCCAGTGTGACTCTCTCAATCAGCATCAATTGGAGGGGGAAATGGAGCCAGAGATAAACATGCTTGTTCAATTATTTTTTGCACAACACACAACAGAGTGTCACACACAGGGAGGCACATAATAATAAATGTTCCTTGATAAAGGCAGGAACAGCTGCTAGCAGAATTCCCAGACTCCACATAGATTGGGCTTGTCATCTCTTTTCCTGGATCATCTTGAATTTTGATATTTCCCAGATGCACAAAGACATGAACACAAATCATCTGAGTATATTGTGCTGAAAAGGAAATGGGCTTTGGAAGCAGATAGCTATTCATTCATTCACCCAACAAATACAGGGAATGTATTTCCACTATGTAAGCAAATCTGACAAACAGGCCTGCCATGTTGGAACTTCTATTCTAGTAGTTAAAATATGGGCACGTCAGGGAGTGCTAAGCAAAATAAAACAGGGAAGGGGTAAGGAAGAGAGTGAATGGGGTGTAATTTTAATGGGAGGGTTAGGGAAAGCCACACCGGGAAAGTAACATTTGAGCAAATGTGTGGAGAGCTGAGGACGGGTTGTGAGGATACAGGGGAAGAGAATTCAGGCAGGGGAGTAACCAGGACAAAGATATCGAAATGGGATTCACACACAGGCTAGTGTGGCTAAAGAAGAGACTTGAGTTTAAATCGAATCCTACTTCATAAACTACCTAATCTCATTGAGCCTCTATCCTTTGTTTGAAAAAATGTAGACAAGAATGCCTAGATAACTTGTAGGACTATTGCAAAAGTAAAATTAAACAGTAAAGGAAAAGAAATTAGCACAGTGAGGGGTATCCAGATTAGAGCGTTCATTAAAATGTAAAGGATACCTCATAGCAATGATGTGGTCTCCATTTCTTCCTGGAAAAGAAAGAAAATAACTCCTCCACTGTACTCCTACCAGTTATGGGTTTCCACATACGTGGATATTTTCTTGACTTACAGCATTAATCTCCTCCCTTCCATTCTAATCTGTTTCTTTTGACAAGTCTTGCCTACCTGCAGCTAGTAAATAATTGCAATAATACAAGAAAAGTACTTTTCCCAGAGGTTCACTCAATATACCTGTAACTAATGGCCGTTCTCAGTATCATCAGATACTCCAATAAAGTATTTGTTACTGTAGAAATAGTTAAAATTGGTTGAGAAACTCTTAGTCACCAGTGAACAGAGCTAGATAGAAAATAGCCAAGAGTTTCAAAGGCTTAAGGACCCAGGAAATATAAGAGTTTTGAATCTGACAATCAGAGAGAGATGATGATAATTTCCGTCAAAGTTTTACTCAAGCCCAGGGCAGTGGTAGTGAATAATTTATTTGGAAGGATCAGAGTAGAAAAGGCAGCAGGGCAGAAGTTAAAAACAAAACATGAGCCTTCAATATCATGAAGTAATATACCTAACGGCTCTCACAAAGCTGAGCAAGCAGAATCACCATACTGGACTGAGCTGCAGGTAGGCAAGACTTGTCAAAAGAAACAGATTAGAATGGAAGGGAGGGAGATTAATGCTGTAAGTCAAGAAAATATCCACGTATGTGGAAACCCATAACTGGTAGGAGTACAGTGGAGAACATTTGGATGAAGATAAAAGTAGAGAGAAAGCAAAAATGACATAGTTGTGGGAGGATACTAAAGGCAGTTCCATCAGAAGCAGGAAATAGAAGTTGTATTCCTGAATCAGACAACAAATGCTGGCCGAGCTATCTTGGCGGAAAATGTCTAGATCCCAGTTTCAATTAAGAGTAGTACATCAAATAAATCCTAGAAATTCAGAGTATCATGGTGGTTAAATTAATGGGCCAATAAAGTCAAATAGTTCTAGTTTCAGATGTGTTGCATGACCTTGGATAAATAAATCTCCATGAGCCTTAATTTCCTAGGAAGTGAAATGAGAATGATAAAGTTTTTGAAAGGATAAGATATAAAAAGTCTTTTATCAATGATTAAAATTTTTCCTAGAATTTCATCTGCCACTTAATACAGAAGTGAAAGAGAGTTTCTGTGTCGGACTTAGTTTTGACTAAAAAGGAAGTACGTGTGAACTGAGTTGAGAACTTCAGAATAAAAGGGGGAAGAACACAGAGATTAACTACTTTGAGGTGTACAAGGTGTTAGCCTCCAACCAGAATGTTCCTTTCCATACCTCCAACTCTTCTCTAAAGCACAATTACACAAGGACAGTTGCTTTTTCTCTTTCAGTCCGACCACCCAGACTGCCATGCTTTCAACACCACTTTAAGCCATTCTCTTTCCTTTTGTCTTTGTTATGAACCTTTCTGTGCAAACGTTAATTTTTGTCTGTCTAGTGGTTCGGAAGATCCTGAAGTCAGAATCTGAAGCATTCAAGTGCTTTTGTTTCACTCTTGATCACACAGCTTCCACTTTTCTTCTCCATCTTTCCTCTTCTTCCTATTTCTTCTTCTTTCTCGTTTTGTTTTCCTTACCTAGACTCATTCCAAACCTAAACTCAAAACATACAGATTAAAAGTGAGAGGCCTGAGAGAATTTGAGATTGGTAGTTGAACCTAGAGTTGATCAGGTTAAAGGTACAGATGACAGCCATTGCTATCTCTATCCCCCTTCCCCTTAGGATAAACCTGTAACCTATTCTTTCCTTCATTCCTGATAAAATACCATGATCGTGTTCAGAGCTGGACTATGTCTGGCTTTAATTAATGAATCATGGTCTGGCACAACAAACCATTACAAACCTGCTCTTCTCTCCAGCCTCCCTTGCCGCTGGAGACAAGATGATAAAATCACCCATGCCCACCATGTCCTTCCCTTCTTGAACATAATTTCCTTGAAGTTAGGTGTGGCTACATGACTTACTTTGGCTAATGAGATATGAGTAGACATTTTCTTGTCAATTCTGCATAGAGACATGTAAGACTTGGTGCGCAACAGTCCAAGTTGTCTTCCCCTGCCATCATTCAAGCAAAATAACCTGGTTCTGTACTACTCTTCCAGTTATTAATTGCTACAGAACAAATAACCCTAATATTGGCTCAAAACAACCACTGTCTCGTACTTCTTCATGTTGATGGGGTTCAGTCAGAAGGACTTCTGTTGGTCATTCTTGGGGCTCTTGTGCAGGCACAATCAGATTACAATTTAAGTCTTTGTGCTTCTATATCAAAAAACTGCAGACTAGGTGATTAATAAAGAAAACATTTTCTCTCAGCTCTAGTGGCTGGGAAGTCTGAAATCAAGGTACAAGCAAACTTGATGGCTCGCAACAATCCCGTTTCTGTTTCCAAGATGGTGCCTTTTTGCAGCAGCATCTGGAAAGGAGGAATACTGTATCCTCATGTGGCAAAGGTTGACGGATAAAAGATCTGAGTGTTACATGAAGCCTCTTTCATAAGGGCTTTTATCCCATTCGTTAAGGAAAAAGCCCTTATGGCTTAGAGAAACAAGAGAAAGAAGTTTACTAACATGCATATTTCATAAATATGTGGGAGAAACACAGGGAACAAATAAATCTCAGAACTGGGTTTGAGTTTAGGCATAAATATCATCTACAAATGAAACTAAAAAAGAACTGAGATGGGTAAAAATGGGGAGACAACCAGGAAAAGTATGTTAAATAAACCTAAGTTTTGTTATGCAGATTATTTTAGAACCTTTTCCACTGAATCTCTAGTGATTTACAATCATCCTTCTCTTCATGGTAGAAACATACCTCATTTTATTGTCCTTCACAATAAAAACGTCTTGCATGTTTTTTACAAATTGAAGTTCTATTCAACCCTATGTTGAGCGGGTCTATCGATGCCATTTTTCTGCTAACACAAACTCACTTTTTATCTGTCGCATTTTCGTAATTCTTGCAATATTTCAAGCTTCTTATTATTATTAGTGTATTTGTTATGGTGACCTGCAATTAATGATCTTTGATTGTCACCATTATACTGTAGTTGTTTTGTGGTGGCCGGTACTTTGCCCTGTGACAGCACGCTTAATCAGTACCTGTGTGTGTATTCTGACTGCTTCACTGTCTCCCTGCTGCTCCTCTCTCCCGCTCCTCTGGCCTTCCGATTCACTGAGACACAACAGCGCTGAAATTAGACCAGTCAATAACCCTACAATGGCCTCTAAGTATTGAGGTGAGAAAAAGTGTCAGGTGTCTCTCACTTCTAATCTAAAGCTAGAAACAATCAAGCTTATAGTGCAAGACAGGTTGAAAGCCGCAAGAGGCTCACATCGAGGCCTCTTGTGCCAAACCGTTAGCCAAGCTGTGAGTGCTAAGGGCAAGTTCTTGAAGGAAATTCAAGGGGCTACTTCAGAAAAAGAGGAATAAGAATAAAGCAAAACTGCTGTCTTGATAGGGAGAAGGTTTAGTGGTCTGAATGGAAAATCGAACCAGCCACAACTCTCCATTAAGCCAACACCTATTCCAAAGCAAGGCCTCTACTCTTTTCAATTCTGTGGAAGCTAGAAGGGGAAGAAGTCGCAGGAGGAAAGTTTCAGTTTAGCTGAGCTCGGTGCATGGGTTTAAGGAAAGAAGCCATCTCTACAACACAAATGTGCAAGGTGAAGTAGCAGGTGCTGATGTAGAAGCTGCAGCATGTTACCTAGGAGATGTAGCTAAGACAACTGATGAAGGCGGCTGGTCTAAACAGCAGATTTTCAATGTCAATGAAATATTGTTATGTTGGTGCAGTGGGCGTGGTGGTGCACACCATATTCCCAGCACTCCAGAGGCTGAGGCAGAAGGATTGCTGCAAGTTTGGCCTGGGCTACATAGTAAGTTCAAGGCCAGCCTGAACTACATAGCAAGACCCTGTCTCCAAAAACCAAAAAAGTGTATATTGGAAGAAAATGCCCTCTTGGACTTTCAGAGCTGCAGACCATAAATCAATATCTGACTTCAAAAGACAGGCTGACTCTCTTGTTAGGGACTAATGCATCAGGAGACTTAAAGCTGAAATTGGTGCTTAGCCACCTTCTGAGATCCCAGGGCCCAGAAGAGTTATACTACATCTACTCTATTTATGCTCTTAACAATGCAGCAACAGGGGCTGGGGATTACCTCAGTGGTTAGAGTGCTTGCCTTGCAAGTGCAAGGACCTGAGTTCGATTCCCAGCACAAAAAAGAAAAAAAAAGAAAGAAAGAAACAGCCAAGCCAAGATGACAACACATCTATCTACGACACAGTTAAGTAAACATTGGAAGCACATCAATGAAACCTATTTCTCAGGAAAAAAAAAGTTCCTTTCCAAATATTACTCTTCGCCGACAATGCATCCGGCCGCCCAGGAGCTCTGACGGACGCGTACAGTGAGATTAGCGTTGCTTTGACACCAGCTAGCACAACGTCCATTCTGCAGCCTGTGGCTCAAGGGGTGAGTTCCACTTTTAAGTCGTACTGCTTAAGAAACACACTGTGTAAAGCTTTAGCTGCCACAGACAGTGATTGCTCTGTGGATGTGGGCAAAATAAACTGAATACCTTCCTTAAAGGATTCATCTTTCTGGATGTCATCAGACCACTCGTGATTCGCAGGAGATCAAAATGCCAACATTAATACAAGTTTGGAAAGTTGATTCCAACCCACATAGACGACTTCGAGGGGTTAAGACTTCAGTGCCTCAAGTCACCGCGGATGTGGCGGAAATAGCAAGAGAACTAGAATTAGAGGTTGAATCTAAAGGTGTGACCAAAGTGCTGCCATATGGTGTTCAAACGTTGGTGAACAAGGAGTTGTTTCTTATGGATGAGCAAAGAAAGTGATTTCTCCAAATGGAAACTACTCCTAGCAAAGATGTGGTAAACCCTGCTGAAATGACAACAAATGATTCAGATTATTACGTAAAATTAGTTGACGAGACAGAGGCAGGGTTTGGGAAGACTGGCTCCAATTTAGAAATAAATTCTACTGTGAGTAAAATGCTGTCGGGTAGCACTGCTTGCTACAGAGAACTCTTTTGTGAAACGAAAAGTTGATCAATGAAGTAAACGTCAATGTCATTTAAGAGATTGCCACAGCCACCCACCTTCGGCAGCCCCCACCATGATCCACAGCAGCCATCAACATCAAAGCAAGACCCTCCCCATCAGCAAAAAAGATTATATTTGCCAAAGGTTCAGATGATTTTGGGCATTTTTTAGCACTAAAGTATTTTTTTTAAAATTAAGAGAAGACAATTTATTTAGAGGACAGTTTATTTAAAAGTAGTGAAAAGGAGGAAAAAGAGATGATAGATAGCTACTCGATGAGTAGGGAGCATTCGAAAGGGAAATACTCCACTAAAGTATTTTTTATTAAGATATAGACACTGATTTCTTGGACATAATGCTATTGCACTGCTAACAGACTCCAGGATAGTGTAAAAGTTACTTTATATGCACTGGTAAATCAAAAAATGTATGTGATTCACTTTATTTGACATTTGTTTTATTGCACAAGTGTTGTGGAACTGAATTCACAGTATCTCTGAGGTACGCCTGTAGAAGGAGGGAGACACCCTTAGAAATGGAGATTCCACTGTAGACATACATTTCCTTACAAAATGGTGCTTCTATTTTATTTTTTAGAGCTTCTCTTGTGTCTGCAGTTTCTCAATATAATCACCTCAAAATAATTCACAGGGACACCTGAAGTAGAGCTCTTGACCTCTCAAGGTCTATGTATGTCCTGTGACGAAAGTAGCCGTCCTCACATGTTCTCAAAGGGGTGCCGAAAGTAGATGAGATGGAAGCTGAAGAATTTGCCACGTGATGTCACTGGGGGGCGTGTAGGGGCAGAGAAACTCTGTTTCTCTGGACTCAAGATGGTATAAGGAAAAATGGGATTAGTGACCACCCTTCCCAAAGACCCAAAGAGGTGCAACAACCAACTAGCGGGTGAGGTGGCACAAGTCATGAAGCCACCCTAACCAAGCCAAGAGAACATACCATGAGCTCCCTCGTTGCAGATGTTAGCAGCCACACTGGAGGATGCACAGATGACCAGACCCACCGCACCTCGGTGAACACCAACCAGCCAAACCCAAGCACAAGACAGAGAATCTGCCATGGAGACAGCATAAGAACAGGCACCACGCCAGCCACAGCTCCATCTCCCCAGACTACTAGAATGCAGGCCTGCCACACCTAGATGGCATCCTGGGGAGAGACGGGGAAAGGAGAAATCCAGCTCTAATAAGGAGTTAGACTTTTAATTGATAGAATGTTTAGCCAACAACAACAAAAAATTAACTGAAATACACCATTAATTAGAAAAGTCACTGTGCCCCCACCACCACAATTTGGTTGCTACCCAGTGGGATGGGAGCTCATGAGGATTATGTCTGTTGTAGAAAATAAAGAAGTTACATGTGCTGTGTACATTTTAGTTTCAGTTTGTGTTTAATGTGCAGCTTCATTCCCCAATATTCAAAAACTGAACAGGTTTCATTTTTTCATCTTCTGCGGAGAATTGTACATCTCCCCAAGGATGCAAAAACAGCTGCAATTAATTTTTAAAACAAGAATAAAAAGATTTTCTTCTAAACTCCTTTCTCTGATGCTTTATTTAGAAAGCCTCAGAACTAAGACAACACAAAGTGTGGAGAGATTACTAAGTGATCACTAGCACCCGCCCTCTGAAGACCCAGCGACTCTCAGCAGCCCCGGTCACGGTGCCGTGTGGTCTGCTGCTTGTCCACAGGAGGCTGTCAGAGCTCTCGAGGGACACACATGTAGAGTGAGCTGTGTCGCTGCCACATCCCGGCTCCCCCTGTTTTGTGATCTTTTCCAAGTCCCCCTCTGTGTCAGTCTCAGGCAAGCTCCTGCTGAATTACAAAAGAATGTAATTCCTCTTCCTCTTACTTCAAGAAAGATAAAGGTGGAATTTTTCTTTTAAGCGTTGTTTCTGGCAAGGAGCTAAGAGATAATGAAAGACACAAAAGTAGAAAAACCAAGGATTTTTCAGAGTAAAGAGTTACGATAGTGTGTATGTGTGTAGGGGGGGGGTCTCCTAGGGAAAGATTGCCTGAGATGTGTAGCTTCCAGGGCATTTAGCCATGATTTTGTTTTCTTTTTCTTCGTCCTGCCAGGGGACTCTTGTCCCAGATTTAAAAATACCTCTTCTTCCTTTAAATAGTGTTTTTCAACTGGAGGGCACTTTTGACCCTTAGGAGATATTTGGCAATGTCTAGAGGCACAATAAAGGTTGGCATAATAATAGGAAAAGTGTTGCTACTGGCATCAAGGATGTAGAGGCCAAGAAAGCTGCTAGACATCCTACAGTACACGGAACAGTCACCCACAACACAGAATTCTTCAGCCCTAAAAGTCAATTGTACTCAGGATCAGAAATCCTGCATTAAGAAGAAACGTAGAATATCCCCATTTCGAGCATCATACCTCGTATGACAGGTAGCTGCAATGGTCAAGAGAAGATTCTCGCTGGGAAAAAGAAATAATCACAGTTCTATATCAATTTATCTATTCAACTATCAAGTATTTATTTATGTATTTTTGTGTCAAGTATTTATTGCTATCTACTATGTGTATGGCATTGCCAAGTAACAAGCAAGACAGCTAGCCTCTGCCCTTAAGGAGCTTCACGACAGGTACAAAAGAAAATATTTAAACATAAAAATTACAAAAATGTATTATTTGGTTATAACTGTCATAATACCATAAGCAGAAAGTATGGACTGATATAAGAATGCAGTGTGAAGGGAACGTTAGCCCTTCCAAAATCATAAAAATTTATAGTTTCTAAAAAATCAAAAAATTCACTAAAATTCTCTAATGTTTTAATCTCTTGAAAATCCATCATGGTGGTTTTCAATGACACTGTCCCATTAGTCTTCCTTAGTTTTCTGAGCAACTCTGACTCTCCTTCTTTTCAAGACATCTATTTGAATCTGTATGCTAGTGCAATAGCCTGCAGGAATTTGTTCACTGCTGAGTGTAAGAAATCTTCCCTTCCCTGTGGCTACCAGAGTGATTCTGGGAAGAGATGGGTGTTGGAAGGAATCTTTGTTATTCCAAGAGTTTAGAGTGAAAGAGCTGGGGAGGGAGAGAAAAAACTACATTATTTGTGCAGGACCTAAAGGCCTATTACCAGTTTTTAAAATCTAAACTAGATCCTTTTTCCCTCTTGGGATCATAGAACCAATAACTAGACCAAGCACTGGTTGAGCAGTGAATGAAAGTTTACCTCTTAGCCGAAAATCAGGAGAAGCAGAGAGACTGGCTCACAAATCAGTTTCTCTACCCTTGGAGGTTGTGGAAGTCATAGACACAGGATAAAGGAAAGCCAGGCTGTTATGCCAGCCCACAGGAAGTTGAGACAGGGGGATTAGAAGCTTGAGGCCAGCCTGGGCTACACAGTTAGACTCTGTCTCAAAAAAAAAAGATAAAAGAACTGGGAAGGCTAAATAAAGGGGGAGCGGTATTCATTCTTTCCTGGGACTAGGTAGAGATTTTTCTGAGGATTCAGGCTGCACTTCTTTTTGTTCCTTTTAAGATTTTTTTTACCTGTCATTGTCACAGCAGTTGTCAACTGTCTTGGTGCTGAAGGGTGTGTCACTTAGCATGCAAATGGCCTTGTAATGAAGTCAGAGCTTGTCTGGCAGGCGTTCTGACAGCCATCTTAGATCCAGCTTGTTTTGGCTACCCTACCTGAAGTGGGACTTCCGACCTTCAGGCAGCCAGCTCTCAAAGATAAACAAGATGCGAGGGTAAAATTCAGCTGAGTCAAGCAGGCTGTACAGTGGGTAATGGGCCATCATATATATCTTCTGAGGGGCGTCAGAGAGAGATTTGACACCAACAGAAGAGGGAAGGCAGAGAGAAGAGGAGGCGATAGCGTGATCATGGCGGGAGAGAGCTAAGTGATGTGGCCAGAGTCAAGGAGCACTGACCATCCCCACACTGGGAGAGGAAAGGAGCAGAGTCTCCTCTAGCGTCTCCAGAAGGGATGCAGCCTTGCTGTCACCTTGTTTGAAATCAGTAATACTCATTTTGGACTTTCAGTCTCCATAACTCTGAGGGAATACATTTCTGTTGTTTTGAAATCAGTAACTTTGTAGTAATTTGCTGAAAAATTAATATGGAGTTAAACCAGACAATGGATGAGAATATTAAACTGGATAGATTAGATTCTATTTATCTTAGAACTTGGGTGAAGATTTCTAGCTCGCTTTTCATTTCACCCCTCTAAAACTTCTTCCTGAATTTAAATAAGTCTTCTCTCACCTGACAATTACATCTTGCAGGTGTATTATCCTGCAGAGAGTAACTGATTTTGATGTACTAGTACAAAATTCTGTTTCTTTGATACCATATTTCACATCCTTCTCTCTCAGTTTATGTTCCCCGCCTTCAAATAATCCTTTATTGTTTTGGAAGCATCAGTCTGTGTGTGTGTGCATGTCTCTTTCCTCCCCTTTCTGCTTGTTCTCCGTCTTCAAAGCTGCATACAGTGAGCAGCCTCTTCCTTTCCTCTTGCTGTTTTCTCCACTTAGCAGTGTGGAGCTGTGAGCCCGCTTGCTCCAAGTGTTTGAAGCCGCCCACACACTTTGAAGCTACTCCCTGCAGCTGACAACCCAACACATCCAATGCCAGTCACAAATGCTTCCATCCTGAGCGCCGCAAAGCCACCATGAAAATGAATCTGTAGGATGTACGAAGAGAAAGAAAATGATGTTTCGTGACTGGAATTTTTACTGAGAAACTGGAAATAAAGTAGGTCAGATGTTTCTTTTAAGATAATCAGTAGTGACAACAGGAAGTCAAAGCAAATCTATATCAGAGAATTTAGAAAATCAGAACAAGCCAGGTGAAATCCTTTCCATACAGACCTCCTAGTGCCTCAGGGAGAATTGTGCAGAGAGGATTCTGGGAGGACTGCTGAGAGATGGGCACTAGGACCCACGAGGAACATTAGAATGCAGGGCTGTGGCATACCGGAGATAACACGTTTGTTCTCTGCCCCCGATTCCAGACACAGAGTCCCTAACACATTTTTACTTCCTGAAGGACAGCGATATTAGGAGCATCTTTTATTCTAATATATAATCCTTACCCCTAATTACCAACGTAGCACTCCTAAATCCCTTGGAAACTCCTGGGTGATAGGCGCATCTTGTATTAAGTGAATCCACTCTTGGTGGGTGCCCGGATAATGTCAGGACGGGAGCCCATCGCCAAAAAGACCAAGCAAGGATTAGAAGCTTGAAATTTTCAGCCCTACCCCCGGCCTCTAGGGAAGGGAAAGGATCTGGACATTGAGTTAATAACTGATCATCCCTCTGTGATGAAGTCACCATAAAAATTCCTAAAAGATGGGACTTAGAGTTTCCAAGTCAATAAACCACCCCGTGCCAGGAGGATGGTGGGTTCTAATTCTACAGGGACAAAAGCTCCTGTTTGGGGGGCCCTTCTGAACTTCACTCTTCCGCTGTATCCTGTATTACATCCTTTATAATAAACCCATAAACCTCAGTAAATGTTTCCTTGGGCTCTGGGAACCATTGTGGCAAATTATCAAACTGGAATAGGAGATATGGGAACTCCTAATTTACAGATGATTCGTTGGAAGTATAAGTGATGCCTGAAACTTTTTTTGTTTTTGTTTGTTTTTTCATTTGTTTGTTTTGAGGCAGAGTCTCACTGTGTAATTCAGGCTGGTCTTGAACTCACTCTGTAGCCTGGACTGACCTCAAACTAGCAGTGATCCTCCTGCCTCGGCCTCCCGAGGGCTGGAATTACAGGCATGCACCACCATGCCCAGCAGACAACCTGAAACTTTTGACTATCTTCTGAAGTGAGTCTCATGGGACTCAGCTACTAACCTGTGCGATCTGCACTAACTCAGTTCACATCACAGTTGGATTGTAGGACATCTAGTTGGTGTCTAGCGAATCAGAGAACTGGTTGATAGAGGGAAAACCTCTCACATATTTTGTGTCAAAAGTATTGAGAGTGTAGAAAAGAATTTTTCTTTAAAGGATTAACAAACTGTCTGGTCAACCACTTGCTTCTGTAAATAAAATTTTATTGTAAAATAGTTATGCCCATTTCTTATTATCTATGGCATCACAACAGAGTAGTTGTGGCAGAGATATACAGCACATAAAATCTAAAATATTTACTACCTTACCCTTTACAGAAAAAGCATGTTGATAGCTATTATAAAGTCTGGTAGTAATTTTGGGTGCAGAAAGTGATCTCTAGCTATCAGAAAGCAGCAGAGAATACCAAATATACTAGTTTTACCAGTTTCGTGGGGCTCCCCTAACAAATTATCACAAGCTGGGTGGCTTAAAACTACAGAACTGGGGTTGGGGATTTAGCTCAGTGGTAGAGCCCTTGCCAAGAAGAGCCCTGAGTTCGATCCCCGGCACCACCACCACCCTATCCACAAACAAAACAAAACAAAACAAAACAAAAAAACCAACCTGGAACTTTCACACTTCTGCCATACTTCAGGAGGCCTGAAGACCCAAACCCAGCAGTCAGCACAGCTAGCTCCTTCAGGGAGCTCCGAAAGAGAATCTGTTCATTTCCTCACTCCTGGCTTCTGAAGGCTGCCCACAGTCCTTGCAATTTGGGATGTTGTAAACCCATCAGCCCAGTTTCTGCCTCTATCCTCACATCATCTTCTGCTCTGTGTCTCTCATTGCTGTGTCTTATAAGGACCAGTCATTGAATTTAGGACCCTCCTAAATTAAAATCTTCAGATCTATGATTTAACAATACTTGCACAGACCTTTTTTCCTTTTTTGCTGTTAAAGTCACATAGGTACCAGAGGTTAGGATTTGGACATGTCCTAGGGAGGGTGTACAATTCAACTTTTTTTTTTTTTTTTGAGACAGGGTTTTGCTATGTAGTTTAGTCTGGCCTTGAATTCACTATGTAGTCCAAGCTGGCCTTGAACTCATGGTGATCCTCCTGCCTCAGTCTTCTGAGTGCTGGGATTACAGGCATGCACCGCCATGCCCGGCCAATTCAACTTTCTGTAGAGAAAAGTATTGCGGCCTTGGGGGAAAAGCAGGTAGCTCGAGAGATTTGAAGAGACATTGTTATGAATGTCATATGAATGTCACCCATTCATTCTTTTTTAAGGGGGTTCTGGGAATGGAACTCAGGGCATTGCAGTTGCTAGGCAAGTGCTCCACCACTTGAGCTAAATCCTCAGCCCCTCCCATTCATTCTTAAATGCCACCCCAGGAGAGACAGTGATTACATTTTTTTTTTCCAATCCTGAGGATTGAACCAAGAGCCTCTGCACTGAGCTATATCCTCAACTCTTTTTAAGAAATTTTAAATTTTGAGACAGGTTCTCACTAAGTCATTAAATTGTCTAATTATGATCTATATTTTTTACATCTTAAGTCCACAGATAACACTGAACTTTAATTTTATACTTTAATTTTTTGCCCCACTCCAATTTAACCTTGTGTCACTCACAATTTTATGGTCAACATGTAGAAAATGTAGGGGATTTAAAATACTGCAAACATAAAAGCAGCAAAGTGAGCAAAAGGCTGGTGGTGATAGTAAGAAGAAGAGAAACTCAGAACCAGGAAAATTGGGTCCTGCAACCGCCCTTGGGGAGCAAGATGAGAGAAGCATTGTATTATGAGCTGTCGGCAACACAGACTGAATCCGGTAAAATCCTTTCAAGTCTCCACCAATCTTTTTTGTCAGGACAGTTTTTAGATATTTTCATCTGCAACTTGAGAGCAAGGAGGTGTTGCTGCACTTTGCGTGGCTGATCTTGTCCACTGTTTCATCCTTGTTACCGAATTCTAACATCACACACATGAAACACAGAGTGGGGCGGGGGTAGCTTATATTTCCATTAGGAGCCTGCTTTTCTTCTCCCTTGAAATACATGTCTCTGTGACCAGAATTCACAAGCAGAGAGGGAAAGAACCTGCAGCTGAGTCGGCACTCTTCTGGAGAAATGTCCGAGTGGAGGTGACAGCTCCCCTTTAGCGACTGTCCGCAATTGGCACTAAAAACAAGCTGGAGAGAGGGAGTCAGGGGAAATCGGAGTTCTGCTTCTCCCACAAGCTGGAAAGGCCAGTACCTTGAGGGTGTGTCTACACAGCCTAGGCAGCCACAGTAGGTGACAGACAGGAAATTCCCTGTTAATTTCTTTCTGCTCGAAGTATCTAGAATAAGTTCTGTTTTCCTGTGTGAACTTTGCCTCTTAGCTCCAAGATCTGGAGAAAATCAGAACTCCAAGATCTCTTGTAAGTTTTAATATTTTCTAAGGAGTCCCACATATAACACGCTTTCTTTATTCTTTCTTCATGCATGAAAACATTTTCTGCACTTATTAAATGTGACTTGCACTTCTCAGGCTGCCCAAACCTATGTTAAAAAAGCGGTCCAAAACAATGATTAAAACAACAACAATTACTGTGTTTTATCTCCGTGCCACCAATGCCACCATTTGCTAGCTCTCTAGCTTTCTTTCTTCGTATACAAACTGGGGATAAAAATATGCCTACTGCGCAGCAGTGTTAACACAGCAGGCCCAAAACTACCATCATCTAAAACGCCTGATTGCAAGGTTGGATCTTGACTGGCGTTTGGGAACGTGGATTTGGGGAAGGTTCCCACCATTCCCCAAGTGACAAAAGAAGTTCACAGTGCCTAAGGTGTGAAACACTGGTTTTTGCTGAGCGAGCTCTTTCCTTTTGAAGGTCTGGAATATCGGTGCATGTTAGGCAGAGAGGGTCTACAGGACCGGCCTCCGAGAAGAGCCCTAACACTGAATCTCTTATGAGCATCCTGATAGGTGTTCCGCATGTATAGTCACAAGTTGCTGAAAGAATTAAGCACATCTTGTGTGTCCTCTGGAAGGACACACGTGGTTTCCTCTACACTTTCCCCCAAGTGCCTCTTCTATTCACTGACTTTG
Organism: Hystrix cristata; assembly: GCA_004026905.1. NCBI lineage: Eukaryota > Metazoa > Chordata > Mammalia > Rodentia > Hystricidae > Hystrix > Hystrix cristata. Next base: position 23,818 of record PVJO010002003.1, on the reverse strand, counting down.
CTTTGTCTTCTTGGCTGTAATAAATCTGAGCCTTGGGTATCCTAAATCCTGCCAATCATTGAGATTGGGAGGGGGGTCTTGTTTGAGGACTTCTGACCCTGCTGTTTAATAAGGTCGTTGTAAGGACTAAATGAAATAATGTTAGAATGATCAGAATGTCTTGCACAATTCAGCTCAATTTGCCTTGTTCTGACTCATTTGACAAATATTGAGAACCAAATATGTGTGTGTGTGTGTGTGTGTGTGTGTGTGTGTGTGTGTAGCACGTTCTTCTGGTATCAGAGTTACAATAAGGAGGAAAAAAAATCCTTGCTATCATGCAGATTTCATTTAAGTGAGAGAAAAAGAAATAAAAAAGACAGTAAGTGAAACATATAGAATGCTTAATGGTGATAAAAAAAAGAATGCTTAATGGTGATAAATGCTATGGATAAAAATAAAGCATAGAAAGGGAGTCCAAAAGGTGTAGGTGTGGTGGTTGCAATTTTAAGCAGGACAATCAGGAAACACCTCACTGAAAAGATGGTTCTTGAACAGATACCCAAAGGAGGAAATGGAGGGACTGAGCTAGATGGATGCCTAAGAGGAAGGTGATCCAACAAAGAAAACAGTAAGTGCAAAGGTCCTAGGGCTAGAGTGTAGCTGGCATGTTAAGAACACCAACGAGGCCAGTGTGGTGAGGCAGAGTAGCTAAGAGGAGAGAGGTCAGAATTCAGAGAGGTAAGGCAGGGTGTGGGGAATTCGAATATTCTGTAGACCTTGGAAGACCACTACAGTGACAGAAAGGCCATTCATGACTTTACCTTTCCTTCAGGGTGAGATACACCTGCATTGGAGCATTTGGAGGAGGGGATGTCTTGGCCTGGCCTAATGGGATCCCGCCGACTGTTGTGTCTCAAGTCTAGTGCGATGAGGAGGAAACAAGGAGACCAGTCAGGAGGTTGCCTCAGCAACTCAGTGAGGTGATGGTGGCTCCATTTTGGATGGTGCAGGGTGCTGAGAAGTGGATATGTTGTGAAGGAAATTGAACAGGATAAGTTTGTGGATTACATAGAGGGTGTAAAAGAAAGAGAATCCGGGAGCCTAAGGTGTTGCTCTGAGAGGAATCATGCCTTCTGTTTCTCAATTCATCTACCACTTCCTCCCTCTTCTGTGATTTGCTTTTCTGCTGCCTCCACCAAAGGACCAAAGGTATGAAGCCCACACCTAGTCCCTAGCAATGTCTTCAGAAGCACTAGATGTCAAGGGCCAGGACATGTGAGCTAAAGGGGCTGCCTCCTGTTAGCACCAAAACAATATAAACTGCATGAGGGTGCTGGTGCTTTTTAGTGGATTCCTCACCTTCTCGTCAATCTTCTCTTGTCCTGTGACTCAGGCAGAAATCTAAAGTCAAACCTTAGTGCCAGATCCAGTGTGAAATTCAGAATCACTCCTCGCTTCCAACTTGGCCTTTGTCCTGAATTCCGATTTGGAGTCCTCCTTTTCATCTTAGGAGGAGTTCTTTCCTACCCAGGAAGTGTCTTGGTCATTTGTAAAACTAGACCTCGCTAGGCTTGCAGACAGACCTGAATGGAGAGAAGATGAGGGTGGAGTGGGGAAGAGGATGCCACTTAGGGACATGCGGATTTACTTCCCCAGTGTTAGTTATTTCACCTTACTCTGTGGGGCAAACTCTTGCACTGCCTTACAGCCACACCACAGGAAACACTTCAGCAGCTGGCCTCTCAATGGCCAGACTTTAGACTAAAGAAGGCGGTATACAATGTTGATTTCCATACAGTATTTTTAATCATTAAAAAGTCATGTTTTTGGGATTTAGCTCAGTGGTTAGAGTGCTTGCCTAGCAACTGCAAGGCCCTGAGTTCAATCCCCAGCACACACACAAAAAAAGTCATGTTTAAAATTCTAATTTTAACATACATAATGGTGATAGGTGAGTGGTAGTGTGTGATATAGCTCTTCCTGTGTGGGCTGGTGGGGATTTTCTGGAGCAGTTTTAGAAACCCTTTCCACCTGTGGTGAGTAAGAAACATCAGCTAAAGCTCTGTGTGTTGAAGGCCTTTTGGACAAGATTCAGCCAAATGTCTGTTTGTCCCTGGTCTGATGAACTAGGTACGAAGGTAATGGAACCAGACTGGGTTTTATCAGCTAGACCCAGAAATCAGGGGCATACTTGTTTTAAAAAAAAACACCCACTCAATTTATGTATCCATCACTCTGCCAACTTTAGGGCAGTGTCATAGTCAAAGGAATGTTTAAAAAATCCAAATTCTTCATTTGAATTTCTTGAATACTTTGAGGAGATAACAAGACCGGAGAGCGGACCAGTAACATCCTCCTTACCCCACCTCCTAACCCCTCCAGCGCTGCAGAGGACTCTGCTTCACAGCTTAACCAGCTCTCGGGAAGCTCTGTCCTGAGTTACGCTTCTCCCCTGTCTCTCCTCTCTCCCCGTCTCCCGATCGTTCGCTCGCAGCCCAGGACCAGTTTGGGGGAGGTTCAAGAAGCCAAAGGGATCAAGTCAGAATTCCCTTTGGCCTAGGAGAAAAGAGGGCATGACAAGGAATAGTCACATATTAATTCTTTTTCTTCTGACACATATCTGAATTGGTGTTGTGCATTTCAAAATAGTTACCTCGAGAGGCTCCACTTTTTATTACCAATACCCAGGGTTTTGGGGTATCCAACAATAAATACCGATTACATCCCTTTGTCATTACACTCCATAAAACATGCCTTTCACCTGGCACCCCTGGCACTGCTAAGATTTACTTCTTTGTCGTCATAGCTTTCATTGTTCTGGGCTGGAGGAACTGCCAGGCTCGGCACCTCTCAGGGAGCACTGAGGCCATTCTGTAGGGCTAACGTGAGGATCAACAGCACCTAGGGGTGCCCGGCAGTGGGCATGAGTAGGTGCGGGAAAAGGGTGAAAGAGGAAGGAAGAAAAGAAAAAGTGTGTATAGAACAGCAATATAGAACTAAAAATAAAGCAAAATAGGATAGAGGAAATAATTAAAAATGAAGCATTTGTTGCCAAGTTTGGTGGCACACATCTGTAACCCCAGCACTTGGGAAGCTGATGCAGGAGGATCACTGTGAGTTTGAGGCCAACCTGAGCTACATGGTGAGTTCTAGCCTAGCCCGGACTACATATTGAAGTCCTGTCTCTAAATAAATAAATAAATAAAATAAAGTACTTGTTGAATACAGATTATGACTTAATTTTCCAGCCTCTCAGTGTAGTTAAGTATTTGGGTTCTACAGCCCCAGGTCCTGGTGAAAAGGAGATGGTGGAAGGAGAGGAGAGGAGAGGAGAAGGTGGAAAGGTGTGAAGAGGGAAAGGTTTGAAGAGAGGCTTCGTTACACCAAGCACTTTGCCTGCTGGAGATTAAACTTTGTTCAAATAAAGGTGGGATATAACTCAAGCTACTTGTTCTACCCATAAAGAAATCAACATGTCCTTTCTTTTCAAAGTTCTGTGGCATGACAGTTGGCTATAATAGAATTAATTGTCATATCACAGTGGTGGATTAAGTGATGAAGGGGTGAGTAAGTGGGGGGACGGAACTATTATAGCTGGGAATACAGTACGATTAATAGAAAGAAAGACTAGGAAGCAAAAGCATAAAAAGAAGACTACTTTAAAAAAAAAAGAAAGAAATGAAGCCAGGCACAGTGGCACATGCCTATAGTGCCAGAACTTGGGAGGATCGCCACAAGTTTTAGGCTAGCCTGGGCTACTTAGCAAGACCCTGTCTAAAAAACCAAAAAGAGAAAAAGAAAAAGAAAAAAGAAATGAGAAAATTGATATAGGAAACTTTAAAACATAGGCCAAAAAAATAATGTATCTAATGGTATAAAAATTCTTTAAATTTATTGTTTACTCCAACCCCAATTGCAAATATAACTTATGCAATAGGCAAAAATGGTTCTACATGTGGTTGGTGTGTATGTTTGTGTGTGTGCATGCATGTGAATATGTGTGTGTCTGTGTGTGTCTGTGTGTGTGTGTTTAAAAAATCCTGGTGCCTAGACAGGAACGTGACCAACAAATCAGAATCTCTCAAGGGTAGAACATGGCACTTTAAAGACACCCAAGTGATTCCAAATGTATCATGGAGGTTGAGATCTATCAGTTTAGGTAATCCTGGTCAAAACTCACCTTAATCATCACCTCTGTTAAAATCATCCCTTCCCTTGCACTGGAAGAAGAGCACATGGCAAATCATATCATTACACTTTACGTCTGTGTTTTATTGTTTTTAACCCTGAGCACTGATAGGTGCTCAATAATGACCACATGTATTGTCTGCTCACACATATTTCCAACCATAGCTACGGAGATGGGCTACCTCTGTTTTAAAGACAGCATATTTATACAGTGCACACACACACAACGATGTGACTCATTTAATTGCATTACGCAGCTCTGAGTCACCTGGCACTTTGCCAGTCAAAAAGTTCCAGAAGCTGCTGTGTCAGATCCTCCTCCAATAGACATTTTTATCCTGGGAGCCAAGAGTGAGGGTGCAGCAGGCGGAGTTAGCACCGGGCTCCTCTCAGCAAAGTCGCTGCGGCTCTGTGCTTGTGTAACTGTGTGTCGTACAAGCTTGACCTACGGAATGTGAGCCAAACATTTTTCTCGTCTCCTCCCATCACTTTACACTCTGTTCAGGGGGGGAAACTTCTCCTGTCCCTAAAGATAGTCTTGGGCTGCTCTTAGTCACTTTTAGTTGTAAAACCATTTGATTTTAGAAACAGCACACAGTATTCTTTCTCACATAATAATCAAAAATCCAGACTTGAAGTCAGAGCTTACCTCTCACCCCTTCTCTAGTGCTGGCCTGCTTCAAAAGCCCACGTGGGAAGGAAGTGTGGCCCTTTTCCTGACCTCCTCCCCCCGCTCACCTGGGCTGCCTGTGGCCCCGGCAGGGCGAGGGAGAGAAAGGCAGAGAGTGTGATGCTGTTGCATGGCTCAGTCTGGCAGTGGTTACAGCGGGAATCCCTGATGGGAACAAAGAGATGATAGTAATTGATTCTCCTTCTCATACAAGGCCTTTGTGGGGTCTTCGGCATTTTTTGTGGGGTCCCTTGCACTTTTGGTTCCCTTGACCTGGGAAGATCCATCCTTATTTGAAATGATCTGAGGGAGGAGAACTCCCTCCTTCGGCCCTTCTAGGTTTTGTGGCAGGTCTAGGAATTAAACTTATATAAGATAGAGTAATAGGATAAAAGCAATTTAAATTATCTATACACACAAAATATGAGACTCAAGGAAGGAACCAGATGACTGAAATTTTATTCATTATTCTGGGTCTGGGGCTTATGGGGTTGTTACAGACAATTTATGAGGAGGGGGGTGTAGTAAATAAAGTTTGACTGGCCGTTCAGATAAGAGTCCCTCAGGTGATAAAAGTTGTCTAAGAGTAGCTCTCTTCCTGGTGCAGATACTTTTAGTAAAGAAAATTCCTTTATGAGGGGCGATGCTGGGGATCGAATTCAGAGCCTTGCGCTTGCTAGGAAAGCGCTCTACCACTGAGCTGAATACCCAACCCTGAAAATTTTTATGAATGTAAAATTCCTTTAATGGAAAAATGTATATTTTATTATAACCAGCTGAGAGAAAGGCAAGTTTTTCTTGTGTTGATTGGTTCTCAATTACCTTTATTCAAGATAATCCGTGGGCAAAGTAGCACATTTTGGGATGGTACACTCGGAACTAATTCAGTTCTTCTACAACACTGTTTTTACACTAAGCTGCATGTGCCACCAGTTAGTGGAAGTTTCTATGCCCCTCCAGATAGTACATCACACCAGGAAGAGCCCTGGCAAGGCTCTCGCCTGTGACCAAACCTGAGTCAGACTCCCTTGAGTCCCCTCTGGCCAGGAACCACATGGGGCTTCCCTCTCTGTCAGTGTAGGTTCTGATTGGAGCACAAATCCTGCTAAATCAGTTGGGTGAAAATCTCCGACGCTTGGTATATGACCACCCTTGATATCTTACCCTGGCTGCCTTTAGCAAGAATTCTATTGAGTCAGTCTAGCAAGAGTTTCCCTTATGCCTGATGTTTTCTCCTTAGCAATTTTCCGTCCCACAGCTTCCATCCTGTTCCTTAACTTTGTGCTTGTTAGAAAGTCAAGCCCAAGTCTCTCCCCCACGGCAAGACACCACTGCAGTCGTCCCTGTATCTGCCACTGGAACTACTCTTTTTTCGTTTGTCTGTTTTTCTTTTTCTTTTTGTTTTTTGAGACAGTCTCACTGTATAGCTCAGGCTGGCCTTGAAATCACTATGTGGCCCAGCCTGGCCTCAAATTTGTGGCCATTTTCCTGCCTTAGCCTCCCGAGCGCTGGTATTCCAGGCATGCACCACCACACCCAGGTAATTTTTTTCTTTAACACCCACACTGATTTTCTGGGCCTATATGGGTCCATGAGATGCATGCAGATTCCTTGTCTCCTCAGCGTTTGGGGTCAGGACCATCTCCACAGAGCAGCAACCTCCTGACTCCACCATGAGTGCAGGTGCCTCCCTATCGCCAAGGTGAGCGTCAGACAGCACTTATAGCGCACTTTGCCTTTCTCAATCCCAAGTGAGGGCCAAGCTTTTATGTCTCTAGATTGCAGGGAGCATGTGGAAACTTTCCATGTGGCTACCCGGAAGTCCGCCTCTTCAAGGTATACCACCACCATTTAGAAGGTGCACATCCACAATTTTAGGTCACTCTCCCTAGGAGCAGGGCCTGAAATGGGGATTCCTGTTTAAGTGATTTATTGTGGAAGTTTTCTCATTAAGAGAAAATGAAGAAAATTATCTGGCTGGAGCAGACGAGAGACCAAACAGGAATGTAAATATAGCCAGAGACTAGCTTCTTTCCGTGTCATCACAGAGTTAAAACTCTGCAGCTCAAAGTACATCACAGAGTCCATCTTTTTTTTTTTTTTTTTTTTGAACTGGGAGTTGAACCCAAGACCTTCTCACAGAACTGTATGTTCAGTCTTTTTTTTTTTTTTTTTTGGTGCCAGGGATCAAACTCAGGGCCTTGTGCTTGCTAGGAAAGCACTCTAACCATTGAGCTAAATTCCTAGCCTCCAGTCCTTTTTTGGGGGGAGGGGTGCTAGGGATCAAATTCAGGGCCTTGTACTTGCTAGGAAAGCACTCTACCACTTGAGCTAAATCCCCAACCCCTGCCGGTTCCTTTTATTTTTTTGAATTTTGAGACAGGGTCTCACTAAGTCATTAAACTGCCTAGGCTGGGCTCAAACTCGCCTCCACCTCTCAGAGGTAGGATCACAGCACGTGCCCCCACACCCTGCGAGAGGGCTTCATCTTCCAGCGAGGAGCCTGGTCGATTTCCTCCTGATACTCAGGCTGAGGTTTGCTGGCCAGGGTTGCCTAGCAAAGGGCACTTCTCTGCGGGCGGGGCAGCAGAGGCTGTGAGGATGAGGGCTCCAGAGGAGCATTAACAACGCCCACTACACCCTTCCTACCTCTCTCACCGAAGATATTTTCACCATCATTTCATTTCGATCTCTCAGAAAAGTTCAAGGGTTGTGAACCAACCACATTCTTACAGACACCTCCCTGTACCCGTATTGAGAGGGGGAGTGTCTGTGTGACTCACTTGGGTATCTGATACCATCATACCATGCGTACCTCGGACATGTATACAGAGCCCAGCATGGTCAGTGAGTGTGAAACTATGTTAGTGGCTGCTCTGGCAGCTGTGACAAACTTGTGCTGCTCTTTCTCTTTCAACAGATAGCACTAGACATCTAGCTGGTGAGAGGAGGCTGCATTTCCTGTACACGAAGGAGAACATAGTCGACTGCCTATTGCAGAGTAGAGTGACAGGTAACAATAATGTAATATGTATTTCAAAAAACTAGAAGAAAGACTATTGAACATTTTTACTGTAAAGAAGGATAGATGCTTGAGTAGATAAATATGTTGAACCTCAATTAATCGTTACACAATACATGCTCAAGACATTACATATCTCATTAATATATATACTGTACATTGTATAATTTTATGTATCAGTTTAGATTTTTTAATTTAAAAAATAGCAGACAATGAGAACAAATCCAGGACTTTCTCATGAAAAGGCAAGCACATTAAATAGACTAACAAACCAAGCATGGTGGTGCATATCTATAATCCCATTACTAAGGAGGCTGAGGCAGGAGGATCACTGCAAGTTTGAGGCCACCTGTGGTATACAGTGAGTTCAAGGCCAGCATGGAATACACAGTGAGACACTGTCTCAAAAATGAATTTTAAAAATTATGAATAAACAAATAAAATAAGTACATAAATGACTAACGAGCCATAGAAAATGATTTTTAGAGTATCCATAACCAAGTTGGAGTTATAATGGTTTTGTGGAAATCCTACTGAGGCACTTAGGAGCTGTAGGCAGAGTAGACAGCACGGGAAGAACAGCTAAGGCAGTATATACTAGTAAAGCAGTATATTACCAATATCCCAAAAAACGCCCACCCCAGAGAAGCCGCAAAAGGGCTAGAGCTAATCAAGGGTGAGGAGTGACAGAGGGAGTACTACTGGGTTCTGGGGCTCTGAGGTGCTCCTTCTAGATATGCTTTCTACATTCTTGCTGTCCTGAACAAAGAATTGGTCAAGACAAGTGAAAAAAGTAGTGAGGTTTTATGTTTGTTAAAGGTATTAAAAGTAGGAAAAGAAATAGGCTCTGCAGAGTAAGTGTGGGCCAATTAAAGACAGGAAAAGAAGTATACCATACCGAGTGAGAGCAGGCCACTGAGGAAGTTTACAGTGGCCATGAGCTTAATGGGGGCCATCTTTTGTATCCCACCCTTATAAGGTTGCCATCAGATCTAGGCCATCCCATCAAAAACATGCTTGAGTTCTCCTGAGAAGAACTGAAGATAGTACTTTCTGATTGGTCCCGCAGGGTTGTAACTCTTCTGCACATGTCCCGGATCTCCGTAATTGACAGGTCGCAACCACTTTCTCCGTCAGTGGCCACCCCCTCAGCTACAGCCTCAGGAACTGGCAGAATCTGCTGGTTTCCCATATCCGTTTCCTCTTTTTTATTCCTCCCATGTTAAAAAAAAAAATCCCGATTCATACTTAAACAGTTAATTCTGCACAAACCAAGCTTGTGGCCTCACAACATCAAAGAATGAAGTTGTGAACCCAAAGGAGGAAGTTAGGAGAGTTTTTATTGGAAATAAAGAGAGAAGGGAAAAAAGGCTCTTAGTTTCTCCAGGAGGGGAATCAGAAAAGTGGAATTTTCTACATGGCCCCTGAGTCCAGAGCTTTTTATGAACAAGCAGAGCTTGGGAATGGCTCAGTTGTTTAGGGGCCACCTACCACAGATGGCTCTGTGAATTTCAAATGACCAGGCAGCATGCAGGCTCTCTACTCAGTTACTCAGCATGTAGGGCTTAAAAGAAACTGGGATTTTAGAGAAAACCTGGGTATTTTGCATTTCAGGTTCCTAGAAACTCAGGAGCTTAGCAGGGAGGGCCTGGAACTCCCTTTAGTAGGGAAGGGGTTGCACTCCATTTTGCCTGAGGAAGTTCATTTCTGATCCAAAGTCCTAGTTGACTGCTTATTCTCAGTTCTTATCAATATGGCTGATCACCCCGCTTTTCTTGGGCCCTTTCCCTAGATAGCAGGCTTATTCATAAGCTAACTAAGTAAATTATTTTTTAGACTAGGAATTGGTCCATGACTCATTCCCGCCCAGAACTCTCTTCCCTGAATTAGAAGAATGCTGGAGCTGGAAGGAACCCTAGGTTTTATGTAGAAAAGCATCTCGTTTCACAGATGAAGAATCGTGGCACAGAGAAGTTTTTGTGAAGCACTTGCAGACTGTAGGCCAACCGTGTAGTGCAAAGATTTGGTTAGTGTCTTAGCTTTCTGTTACTATAAACCTAAAATAATCAACTTATATAGAGAAAATATCCATTTTGGCTCATAGCTTTGGCGATTTCAGTTCATCATCAATTGGCCCAATTGTTTTGGGCATGTGCAGAGAAGAGCCACCCAGCTCGTGGCCAGGAAGCAAAAGAGAGAAACAGGAGGCGGCTGGGAAGCACAACAGCCTTTGTGGAAATACCCACAATGACCTGAAGATCTTTCACGAGGCTCTACTTTCTGCCATCTCCCCACCGTGGGAACCAAACATTTACTACATGCGGCTTTGAGGGACATTCAAGATCCAAATGCTAATGGCAAGTATATAAATTAGTTGTCAAGACTGAAAAACCAGGAGATCTCCCACATGCACACACATGCAAATACACACACACATGAATGCATACACACACACACACACACACACACACACACACACACACACTTGATTTCCTGCTTCTGTTGGAAAACTGGAGACCTGGAAATAAAGGGCCTATAGTCTGGCACTGATACAGGAGAAATGAAACTCCCAGTCTGCTAGATGTCAGATTTGCCAAGTTCATGCCCCGTGAAATTGAAGAATGAATTCCAAAGGATAAAGGAGGTTAAGAGTAGGAAAGGTTTATTGGGGACTAGGAATAGCTCCTGAGAGACAAAAGGGGTCCCCGGTGGATTGACACTAAGGCCCTTTTTCAGGGGTAATTTATACAACAAAGTTACAATATGAGTACAATGAGGGTCAATAAGATTACAGGTATAGCTGCTTAGCTAATATTGATCCAGTAGGGAAGCAGGGCATGTAACAAGGATACATGGCTGACATCATGAACTTTGGCTTATCTATGACTTCTAAAACAGGACATTTTGGGAAGGGATGGGTCCAGATGTTCTGGTCATCTGCTGGGGTGTCTGATGCATATCTGGACTTAATGGACTGGGTGGTGCTAATCACAGTACCATCTCGAGTTTCCATTCATGCTCAGGGAAGGATGCACGCCTGGCCAGTGTGGCTTTAACTCGAGGTTTTGCCTTCTTCAGATGCACCTCTGGCCACAGTTTTGATGTATTCTCATCTTTTGCGCTGACTTCCTCGAGGGCCTGTCCCTGTCTGCCTACCTATTAATTTCTACCAAACTTAGCTGCCTACAATAGCATGACAGTAACCATCCAGGGCTGCATGCTTACAAAAATCTAGTTTCCTGCGTCCTATACTCAGTCCGTTTGGTGGAATTATCTTGCCCACCTGGTCCCCGTAGGTAATTTGGTTTGTAGCTTATCAGTTATGGTAGTGGCCCAGAGTCATAGCTAGTGATATACTTGGGTAGGGGCCCATGTTACAGTTGAAACTTGGGAGGCGCTAACAAGAAAAATTTGAAGGGGCCAGGACCTACAAGTACCCCGGTCCAAAATTAGTGCTGAACCAAATTGGAATGGCCTTTGACGAGTATGATAAATAAATGGATGTTGGGTAGTAGTCTAAAGCACTCGGCAAGAGGTAAGTATTCAGGAAATTAAGGAGAATATGATGATAGTCTTGTAGCAAACCTACACTGCAGTCAAAGCAAGACAGGATTCACGGAAGAAAACTAGAATGTCAGGAGAGATTTAAGGTTAGGGAAATAATACTAGGACTCAGTTACATTGCTAGACGTGGGACCTAAACTCAGAGCAGGTATGGGAAGCTGTTGACTTGTTGCAGTCGCCTGGGTTCTATAAGTTCCTCCTCGTTGAGGGCTTAGAGTCTGAGGGTGAAGCCTGACGATATCAGACTAGAGTCTGAGGTTGAAGCCTGAGGGTGTCAGACACCCGGGAGCTTAGTTGTAAACAGAGAGCTATGTGTCTCAGGTCAGTGAACCAGGGCTGTGGAGATGTTCCTTGTCCAATTTCCATTGCCAGGCACCCGACCCACTATTTCTCTTTCACCTGTGAAATCAACCTTCATGTAATTAAAAAAAAAAAAAACAAATTTACCTTGAATCTTCACTATGTCTGTTCTCATGTATATAAATACCAAAGCTAGAACAGAACAAAGGGAGAATTCTGATCGTTCTTTAGCTTGGCAGCAAGTGAAAAAATGAGCCCACAGTGCTGTCAAATACTATGTAAAACAACAATGGTACTTGTCAGCTGCTACCTTTAGTGGGCACTAAATTTGATGAAATAGCCCAATTGTACAAAAAGGGAGGAGGGGTGAGTGACAGCTATGTAGAGAGGTGGTAAAAGACTTGTGTCTGCACCTGCAGATAACAAAGTTTCTTTGAAATACCTTTCAAGGTGACCTTTTTGGATAACTGTGCCTCATTGTGAAGTGTTCGTTTCTACAGCACATCTCTCTTAGTTAAATTGTGTGAGAGAGAAATCAGTTAATCCGGGAAAAAATAAATGCCACAAAATTCAGCTAGGCTACATGTATAATAATTACAAACATTTTCTGGACCCCTGCTAAGGGCCAGGTGCCATGTTAGCTGCTTATATCGCATTTAATTCTCACGTCTCTCAAAGCTGAGCACTATTATTATCTCTATTTGCATTTGAAGAACTGAGGTTTTGCAAGGAAAATAAGCTACCCAAGCACAGATCACTGGTAAGAAGTAGTCTGACTCAGAGCAGCTCTGCCTATTCCTGAGGCAAAAATGGAAACCCTCACCAGCAGCACCAGCCCTGGTGCGATGTCGTTGCCAGCTGACAGCCAGTGCACATTCTCCCAGGCCCCCTTGGCCAGAGAACCCCAAGTTCATTCAGGGTAGCAATATAAAAGAATTCCAAACGACTGGTGTGGTTGATCCATGGCAGGGATGACCCTAATCAATGACTTCCTTTTGTCCAGGCCTGTTGCAACAACTGTGTTGCTTGTCAAGCACAATATCAGGGAACATTTGACCAGCACTTCCTTTGCATTCTGTATGTTCTAAATCCTTTGCTTGGATTCTGGCATTATTTGGGTATTCAATTGTTTCAGAGGCTTACTTAAAAATGGTTTTATAGGCTTACCTGTTTTTCCATGTAAACTAATATATATATAAGCATATATATTATATATAAGCATATATATAATATTATATTAAGCATATATAATATATATAATATGTGAGTGAAAAAGTGAATGCTTAAATTTTTAAAAATGTATTATAGTAAAAAAAAAAACACATTCTAGGTAAATGGATGCATCTTGAGACCATAGTCTTAAGTGAAATAAATCGAACACACATGTTTAAATACCACCTTGTTTCTCTGGTGTGAGAAACTTAAAGTGTAAATAAAGACTAAAATGTATTATATTGGGAAAGGGAAGAAAATGTCCAAATGGGAAAGGGAACAATGGAGGAGGAGGGGGAAAGGAACAGAGGGACAGGAGAAATAAGGAATAGAAGGAAAAAATGGAAATGAAGCGAAAAAAAAACAAAAAAAAAACATTGTCATTAATCCCCCTCAAAAAACTCCTCTTCACTTGCAATACATTTATCCCATTGTTCTTTTTTCTATTTTTATTGTAATATTATATTTTGATTATACGTTTTAATAAATTTGTGCTGTACTTTGTTTTTTCCTAGACAGGTTCTACTCCCAGGCTGGCCTCAAACTCCTGGGCTCAAGGGATTCTCCTGCCTCAGCCTGCCAAGTATAGTAGCTCAGACCACAGGCATAAGTACCTGGCAGAGTGTTGCCAATTTTAACATGAGTGTGCATCATTTCAGAAATACTATTTGTACATCAGTACTAGTTTGAAAGGTGTTTTGGAAACTATATCGTGGCACAAGTTTATCTGCTACTCAGAGGCTGAAGCAAAAGGATTGAAATTTCAAGGCTGCCTGGGCAATTTAGTGAGACCCTATTTCAAAGTTAAAAAGTAAGAAGGATGGCTGGGCATGGCGGTGCACGCCCGTAATCCCAGCACTCAGGAGACTGAGGCAGGAGGATTGCCACGAGTTCAAGGCCAGCTTGGGCTCCGCAGTGAGCCTAAGGCCAGCCTGGGCTGCATAGCGAGACCCTGTCTCAGAAAAAGGAAGAAAAGTCAGAAGGGTTGGGCAGATCACTTGCCAACCATGGGCCAGGCTGGGAGTTCAATCCTTAGTACAGGGGGAAAAAATAGGGCCGGGGGACAAAAGGGGAAGTGTTAGTGATGGGGATGAAGCTCAATGGCAGAGTGCTTTCCTAGCACTTAGGAGGCCCCAGATTTGATACCCAGCACTGCAAGAAAAGAAAGACAAGGAGAAGGAAGGGGAAGGGAGGAGTTGAGTTCTACTAAAGATATGAGGAAGGAAGAGAAAGTAGTTATCGAAAACTAAGGGAAGGGACAACCGTGTTAAATATATAAAGGTTAAAAACTGAGGTATCTACTGAATTTGGCGATTATCATCAGTGACCTCCCGAAACAGTTCTAGGACCATTCTTTCAAAGCTTCTGTTTTGTTTTGTTTTTGAGACAGGGTCCCACCCTGTAGCTCAAGCGGCCGCGAACTCCCTGTGTGGTCCAGGCTGGCCTTGCCCCACCGTTCCCGCCACTTTCTCAAGCAGTTCCGGAAGTCCTCTTTTGTGGGTCTTATTTGCATTGTCTTGGCTGCCTTGATGTCCTGAATCAATTCAAAATGTTTATTTTTCAAGGTTATTGTGACTTTGGGGAAGAGCCAGAAGTCACACAGTGCCAGATCCAGTGAATAAAATGTGTGAGGATGCACCGTTTTTTTATGAGGCTGTCTTTCCATTGGTTTTCACTTGCGGCAGCATTCAATGTATTTTTTTTTCAATCACACCTTGTAAAGACACTGAACGAGGACTTCTGGAATTGTTTCAGAAAGTGGCACGAAGGATGGACTGCGTGTAGTCCAAGCAAGGTGGAGTACTTCAAAGTACTTCATGTGTCTTTTACTGTTAGAATTTTAAAATTTGGACCCAACGTGTATTTTGATATATAGTCATATGTATAGTCACCTAAACATAAGGATACATTCTGAAAAGTGTGTCAGTAGGTGATGTCTTCATTGTATGAATATCGTAGAACATGTCTACACAGACTAAGACGGCTGTGACAGCACTAGGTCGTATAGCATTATGGAACCACCATGATGCACACAATCCATCATCATCCAAGACCATCGCTGTGCAGTGCATGGCTGTCTCCTGAAGTTCACATTAAAGCACATTTAGTCCATAATAACCTGAAACCAAAGTACTCGTGAGTTTGAGGTTCTGTGAGCACAGGGTTATTTGCTAAAACAAGAATAAGATAGAGAGTACTTTTTCTCTGGGCGACTTTGAAATCGGTGAATTGGGTCTTTGACAGTCCTGTTATCCTTCTCTGTATTTTTGGTCTTCCCCCCGGCAGCCTCCAGTGCTCAAGTCCTTCTCTGTGACGTGCCACAGGTTTTGCTCCACTCCTCGCAGGCTACTAAGGAGGCAAACCCCAATTTCGACCAAAACTTGCCTGGCTTTTAGTAGAAATGTCAGATAGCTGTTCAGAGGAATATAATCTGTAACTAGGAATTTGCCAAGAGGTGTAGAAGAGCACCGGCAGTTGGGAATGAGGGGCATGCCATCCTGAGGAAGGTGTGGCTTCCCGAATCCACCCTACTGACCACAAATCTTCCCAGACAACTTCTAAGTTCAGAAACTCGCTAAATCCAGTCATTTAAAAACAGAAACAAAAACAACAACAACAAAAAAGCACCGTTTCTGTGGTGGCATTAGAGGAAACTTTTCCAATAGGAAGTAGTGATTTGTCTTCAGTTTAAAAGGCAGTCCGATATGTGATGAAAGCCTGAAAAAGGCATTTAAAAATGTGCACACTTTGACCCAGCATTTAACATTTAAATAAGTGAATAAGTACATAAGAGTGTTTGTCAAAGTCTTTTTTAAAATAAGGATTATTGGACACTTTGCATTATTTCTCAAAATGTGTTATTTTAGAAAAATAATTTCTAGAAATTATTCTTAAAGTATAGAGGGGTTGTTGGGGGAGTGCTTGGTTTCTTAAACAACGGGTGACCTTTTCGAATGGGCTTTGTTGTTGGTTTGTCTTTGGGAGTGGGGAGCACCAAAGGCCAGTGGCTGAACTGTCCTCCTTAGGTTCAGGCAGTGAAGGAATACATTTCCTGTAACAGGATTTCAGAATGAGAAAAATATTTTGACTGGTGAACTCAAAACACTGGTCTGATCTTTATTAAGCCGCACCAGCAATTCCAGTGTCAGCGATTAAATACTCTTCCCGCAATAATATTTTGTGAGTTTAAATTTTAGACAATAGTTGCAGTTGCTATAGAGTTTATGGTAAATGATGTCAGTTTAAAATTAGCGTATTTTACTTTTCTCTTTTAACAAACATTGTATTTTACATGGAAGTTAATTCGAAGAACTCAGTTATACAGTGGCTACCACTCTCCTTTCTCTGTCTCTGTCCGTCTGCCCTCCCATCCACCTGCAGAATCAGCTATGAAAGTCTTGTGAGAATACCTTCCTCAGAGTTCCAGATCGTCTGTGCTTGCTTTGGGTGGAGTTTGAGTCTCCAACCGCTGAGGTATTACATAGTCCCTCATTTAAACAAGTAGATATGAAATAATCATAGCATATTGACTAAAAATAATGAAACCAAATTTGACTTACTTCAGTTCTGACAATCTCTGTGACCACTCTACATTTTTAAAATTTGTATTTGAATTTTAAGACAGTGATAAAGAATGTGAAATGCAAAGTGTGATATTTTTGTTTGCTAAGTGAACATTTTAGTCACGCATGGCATAGTTTACTGAATTTAGCATAACACTTTTAACACTGAAAATTTTTTTTCGTTTTACATTGTTAATTTTAAGTCTAAAAAAAAACTCAAGAGAAGAATTAAAATTCCTAATTATTGCCTGACAATTGCTAAGTATAACCTTCTTGTACGACAGGAAGGTGTTAAAAACTGATACGCTTCAGCTGTCAAATATACTTCATGTGCCACTGCTTGGAGAGAAAATTTAGTAAGCCAAGTGTTACGAGGATTTTTCTGAGACTTGCGAAAATTGTTGGTGAGAAAGCGATTTACCACTGTGAGTGTCAGTTCTTCAGGAGAAGAATGCTAAGGCACCTGAACATGCGGTCATAAACTCCTTGCTCCGCTTGAAAAATTTATCACTAATAACCAGGAGTGACATCCGGCTACATCACGGCCGGCAATTCTCA
Organism: Hystrix cristata; assembly: GCA_004026905.1. Classification (NCBI taxonomy): domain Eukaryota; kingdom Metazoa; phylum Chordata; class Mammalia; order Rodentia; family Hystricidae; genus Hystrix; species Hystrix cristata. The sequence goes on along the minus strand of PVJO010002003.1, from coordinate 6,759 downwards.
GAATTTTCAAAGTAGCCTATGTTTTGAGAGCCGAGTTGCGTTGTGAAGGACAGCAAAAGTGAGAGAGAGAGTTAACATCTACTATCTTCATGAGCAGCTGGGACTCAAAGCAAACTATTCATGAAAAAATTTGAAAAGCACAAGTTGTGGCACCAAAATTACTTGCTATTAATTCAGTCAAAATATTCACTGATTCTCCACTGAGCTGACACTAGGAATATTGTGATACTCAAGAAAGATATGGTCCCCGTCCCAAAGGAAGCTGCTCCCTACCCACCGGCAAGTAGAGGAAGCACCGTAGTGTTATTTTAAGTGCCACAAAGAGTCTTGTGTTGCCGTAGCAAATACCTGGGCCTGGATACCTCATAAATGAAGAGGTTTACTTGGCTCATGAATTTTGTAGCCGGAAGTCCAAACAACATGGCACTGGCATACTGAGAGAAGTTTCCGTGGCTGTATCACAAAAGGGTGGCAGCTCAGTCACCTAAGAGCTAAGTCACTTCTGCAGTTCACTCCTGTGGGATCCAGTTCACTCTTCCAAACCATCATTCATTCATTCATGAGCCTTCGTGACCTAATTACCTTCCACTGGGCTTCATCTCTTAAAGGTTCCATCACCTCACTGGAGATCAAGCTTCTAGCACATGAAGCTTTGGGGACATACCATATCCAAACCATCTTCACCAACCACATCTCACACTTCTCGCTTGCTTGTGCTATCTGTTCCAGCCACAATCTTCTAGTTCCTCTATGCCCCAAAGCCTTCCTGTTTCAGCATCTTCACCTAGGTTGGGCACCTCCACTTTTACTTTCTTCAGTTGAGTCCTAGTATACTCTTCAGTTCTCAATAAAAATCTATACACAGAAGCTGGCCCAATATTCACCTACCTACGTATCTGCCGGGCATCCCAACATAGAGGCAGTCAATGGCTAGGTTAGAGATGACCCCTGCACACCGGGCTTCTCCTTCTTCATAACTCTCACCAGTTTGATTAATGATTTAACTGTGTGATCATTTGTTTAATGGCTATGCTTTCTTCACTGCCACTCGGTCATCAGCTTCAGCAGGCAAAATCCACTGTTTTGACTCACACCATTGAATTCCTAGGCCTTGGCAAAATAAATCTTCGTAGAATGAATGAATGGAGATATGCATAAACAAACCCATAACCAACCAGAAACCTACTAGCAGGGAAGTGCCTCAAAAGAATTTTTTTAATAAGAAAAGCCTGGCTGTCACACAAAGAACTTCCTCATTCCTAGTTTCACTTGCCTGGCCTGGCTAGTCATACTGTTACTGTTGGTTTGAATTTTTGTTTTTACAATTCTTTCTCACTCCACTTTTTAAAACTTTCTCCTACCTCTTAAAGTACATATACCTTAATTTTTCATTACTGAGGTCTTAGCTCTATCTTAATTGTAACACTCTCCATTCCAACACTTTCCCTTTTATTTTACTAGTCCTCAGTCTTTTTTTTTTTTTTTTAATTTTTCATTCCGCTTTTATCAACTCCTAACCTTAGTTGGAACTATTTAGGTCTAATCTTAAATCTTTTTGTCTTGCTAATTTCAATTTTTCTATATGCTTTTTCAGATCTATTTTGTAGTCACCGTTTATCTCATATTTGATTTTTATTAGCTAATGTATCTTTAAAAATAGAGTTAAACATTTTCTAACGGTTAAATCTATCTTTTATTTTCAGTTTTACCCAATGTATCCTCATCTCCTTCTCCCTTTCTCTGCCTCCACCCCTCACTGTTTCCCTCACACCCACTCCCCACTCCTCTCCCTGTATTTGCAGTAGTCAGAAAGATGAATCAGGAATAAAATCAATGGACAGAGTGTGCTTTATGAACATGGAAAGATGAAAATGATCTTTCCCTACCAGTTTTTCCTGCATCAGCTTCTTGGGGCTATTTCATGAGCTTGTTCCTGACTTACTAACGTTGGCTCTCCAGAGCCCTCTTGGAGGAGATTTGTTGAACTCTGTTTATTCCTTCCAGGGAAACAAGCCCTATTTTGCAGTTGGAATATTTGATCTGCTGAAACAGTGTTTCCTATTGGTAGCCTTTACCATGTAGTCTTTCTGTGAGTAAATTGGGGGGAACTATATCAACTGAGCGGCCAGGAAAAGCCAAATCCAGAATAGGGTTCTCCGAGTAGATATTCTCCAGGCCTGATCCTGCTGAGGTGCAGATAAACCTCTCAATAGATACTTGCAGGATGTTTCAGAGTAGAGAATATTCAGCCAGTGCGTTGGCTTTTATTTTATTTTATATTTTATTTTATTTTATTTGTGTGGAACTGCAGATTGAAGCCAGGGCCTTACACATACCAGGCAAGCGCTCTATCATTGAGCTACACCCTCACTCTACTGTAACCAACTGAAACCAGCGCACATTCATCATTCTTCCCAAGACGTTCCCTTCCCATCGGTGCAGGGTGAAAGCAGGACCTTCTCACCAGAGCCGCTCTCAGCTCTCTTCCTCTTCCTGAGAGCCAATAGAGGCCGACGGGTACAGAGTAAGGACGATCTCATGGGGCTGGTGCCCTGTTTGGTCTTGTTCTGTTTGTGGTGTTGGGGATTCACCAAGTTGGAAAAAAGAGGGTCACTCTTTTCCTTGCTGTAGGTTGGCCCTGCTCAGAGGAGCAGGTCTCTAGGAGCCCATAGAGACTCCTTTGTGATCTGTTCATGGGACTTGGATCTCTTTAGCGTGCCAAGAAAAGTCCTTACACCAGAGGTTCTGCTTAACTCGGTTGGGTATTTTGCTCATCACCCCAGGGAAGAGCTGGATGTCACTATAGGCGATGAGAAGACCTACAGGACACCCTCGTCAGTCATACCCCCGTCTTTTCTTCTCGAATACAGCATTTGGTTCCTTTGTAGGCTTCTACCAACATAAATCTCAACAGTGAAATGGGGATAATAAGATCTACCTTTCAGGATTTTCTGAGGACTGCATGATACCTTTATATAAAGCAGTCAATGTAAACATACTTGTACCTGGTGTGTGTGAGAAGCAGGTGAGAAGTTACCTCTTTTTGCTTGATTTATCTTCACTGTCCTTTCCAAAGTAGACCTGATTCATGAGATCCATAGGCCTGTAGTTTCTGGCACAGGAAAATGTACTTAACACACTCAGATCTAGATTCTCTCCAGAAGGCTGAGACTTCTCTCACGGTTAGAGTAATTTCATTGAGTTAGTCCTGTTTTTTGGTTTGTTTGTTCATTTGTTTGTTTTGTTTTGTTTGTTTTTTACAGGGCCTCACTATGTAATTCAGGCTGGCCTTGAACTCACTATGTAGCCCAGGCTAACCTCAAACTTGCAGTGATCCTCCTGCCTCAGCCTCATAAGTGCTGGGATTATAGGCATGTGCTACCAGGCCCAGCTTTAATACTGTATTTTTAAAAGAGTTAAATTTTAATCCTAATTTGGACAAATGGAAATTATCCTTTTCTTCCAGCTTCTTGATCATAGATGGGTATCTTGGTGGCCACTGGCCATGAAATAATCCCAGGTATTATGGTGGGATTTGCACTGTGAACATAGAGGCCTTGCTAAGCCCCTCCTCTCCCCAAGAGAAGTGAGTCATTCCCTGTGTCCTGGGCATGTTTAGGTATGCAAAATAGTTTACCAGAAGATTTACCCCTTATCCTTAGGTATCTATTGATATCTTGGTTTCTTCCTCAGTGAAAAATCAGATTGGTCACTAAAATATCTACCGCTTTAATTTGACAGAGTCTAATTTTATGAGGGAACGTGTAATTTTAGTGTTTTATAAATATAATTTATAGGGAATTTATACATATAAATGTTTAGGGAGCAGATCACAAGGAAGCCAACAGCTATTTAGCATGTTAAGTCTGAAACTAACCCAGTAAATTTGAGTATGTTAGACCTGGACAAAGAATCACTTCTCGAAGACTGAGATGGCTTTGGAATGATGGATAAATCAAGTTGGTTATTTAGCCATAATGATGGCCACATTTATTGCATTCTTCTTAAGTGTCTGTTCAGTTGCTTCCTGGTTTGCTAAATAGATTTGGGACCAATAGATTTGGGACCTTGAGTTCAAGATATTTGGAAAATTATTCTATATTATCTAATACTATCTGGACATGGTAAAAGAAATAGATTTAGGAAAAAAATAAGAAATAGATTTAGGGACCTAATTTCAAAATCACTAATTTATAGATAGGCATGGTGGTGCACGCTTATAATCCCAGAACTTGGGAGGCTGTGGCAGGAAGATAGTGAGTTTGAGGCCAGCCTGGGATACATGTAGAGACTGTCTCAAAAAACAAACAAAAAATCACTGGTTTACAAGTATGACAATAAGTGCAGTAAGGAGAAGATCAACTTGTCAGTAAATTGCCTCATCAACTAAAATTCACATAGAAATAATGAATATTGGCTCGTACTTCATAAGAAATATAGATAGGTAGGTAGACATTCCTTGTTTAACAACCCACCTGGTTAACAACTGGTCTGCCTACGAGGGAGGTGTGCTGTTCAGACTTACGACCTCCTGCTCAGACTTTTTTTTTCTGTACAGTTTTGTACATCTTGTTGATCGAGCCTCAATGTCTTTTTTCCTACAGTACACCCTGTTTATGCAGTACTGTAATTTTTGCTGATCGTGCTGTACAGTACTGTACCGTAGTTTTATATTCTGTTATGTATAACAGTACTGCACACACAAGTTATGCAAATAAACCCAAAGTTATCAAGCTGGAGTTTCTTTTGACCATGTCTTTGTTCTGAATATTGTATGTACATACTGTATACATTTCCTCACTTAGCAACCAATTTACTTAACGACCTCATCACAGGAACAAAACTTGGCCGTTAAACAAGGAGCGCCTGTAGCCTACTGTACTTTAGGCGCATTTGCTAAGCATTTTGTACAAGTATACACAGCATTCATGAAAAGACAAATGTCTTCAAAATATATATTATTTCTATAATGTCTGGTACTGGGGAAAAATAAGCTGATATTCTTTGGATGTTGAGGCAAAACAAGTAAGATTGCTTGTTTGGCCTCAATATCCAAAACAATATATGGTTCCCTGTTTTGGCGCAGAAGAGAGTGCCTTGGAGCGTGGTCTTCTGAGACTTGTTGCTCACATACGATTCAGGAAGAAAGAGTTGTACCAAAGGACCAGAAAAATTTATCAGTGCACTCACTCTGTATCGGCCTCACTTCTAAAGACTGTTTTCTTCCAACAGTTTCTCAGGTGATAATAGAACTGATTCACGTGGAGTTAAATAAATTCTCAGAGATAAACAAACTCTTTAGAAGTGATGTTACCTTTGAAACTTTTTGATATAGAAGTGTCTCATATCATATGGGCACACATATTTTCTCAAGGGTTATATATACACTTCTGAATCACAAGAAAGAATTGAACAATTGATTATCACTGTTATTCTTGGCTCTGAGATTGTTTTATATGTTTAATTTGTGACTTACACTCCCGGCTCATAAGTCCATTTACTACATACTTTCGATGTCTTTCTATCCTCCAAGGCATCTCCTGCAGAGGCGGGCGGAGCGGGGGCCCCATTAATGCCAGTCTCACTGTCCAGGATGTTTGACACTTCCAGTGATTATTTTAGAGTCATGCAGATTCGTGGTTCTGTGATATCTTATTAGCAGTATTTTAGTTTTCATTGGTCCCCCGCAATGACTTGCAGAAGCTCCTTCATTAGTGAGCCAAAATCGCACCCTCAAAATGCAGCTTCCAGTATTAACAACTGTGTGTTCAATGCAACCTTGAAGAATTCATAGAAAGTGCTAAGATGCCAGGAAAGGCCATGTGAGGAAATATAAAAATAGACACTTTATTGATTTGCTAAAGATCACATCTGGATTTCATCTGTTTTGCAATAGTGATTATTAATGAACACTTTCTATATCATTGCTGTATCATAAGATATCCTGGATTTTCTGAATAATTTTCATCCCTGCCTTTTCTGCTTTTCTATATCACCTGAACCCAGCTGATGTGATGATTTGCTGTTGGCTGCTGTATTTTATTTTAAAGGTTATTGGAAAGCATGTGTTCTCATGAAAAACAAATCATTTTCACTGAAATATTTTGGTAATATGATATCTAATATAGGTATTCCTCACTTAGCAACCTACCTGGTTAACAACCTACCTGGTTAACAACTATTTGGAATTATGACCCTCTGCTCTGATTTATGACTCATCTTTTTTTTGCACAGTTCTGTACATCTTGTTGAGAGAGCCTCCATTTTTTTGGTACAGTATACATTGTTTATGCAGTAATGTAATTTTTGCTGATTGTGCTGTACAGTAGAACACTTTAGTTTTTGGAGGGTTTTTTTGGTTTTTGGTTTTTGTTTCATTTTGTTTTTTTCAGACAGGGCCTTACTATGTAGTTCAGGTTGGCCTTGAACTCTCTATGTAGTCCAGGCTGGCCTCAAACTTCTCTGTGATCCTCCTACCTCAGCCTCCTAAATGCTTGGAATATAGGCATGCACCACCATGCCTTGGTGTTGCAGTTTTATGTTGTTATACATTACAATACTGTGTGTAAGAGTTATGCGAATAAATGTAGAGTCATAAAGTCGGAGTTTCCTTTAACCATTTCTTTGTTCTGGATATTGTAATGTACATGTTATGTACCTTCCTCATTTAGCAACCACTTCATTTAACTACCTAGTCACAGGATTGGTTATTAAGTGAGGAGTGTGTGTGTGTGTGTGTGTGTATGTGTGTGTGTGTGT